>JBCEWB010000014.1:1400362-1423925 GCA_039654565.1 Peronia peronii | reverse complement strand
CACCACAACTAATTGAATGCTACATGCTAGACCGAGATCTAATCCTCTGAGACAACTTTTGGGAATTCACGCTGATTTTCCCTCCCCCCCCCTCCCCCCCCCCCCCCCCCCACCTCCCAACCACCCACCTATCCTCTTCAAGCAAGTTCGAATAGCCCCTTCCCCTCTTCGTTTCGACAAAGATCAAACATAATTCATTGAGAATATTGGTGATTGTTCAAATTGTGATATTAAAGAGCGTTTCTTTAGAGGAAAATGTCAGAGGTGCAGGGTAGCAAGCAATATATAATTTATCGTCAGTATTTTCACTGTGCTTTCAAATTTGCGTCGCATAAGAAGTAAATCATAGTTCACAACCCCTTATCATAATTATTATGTTGAACACGCAGATATATTCGTCACTCTGTTATCCTTCCTTCTAGCAGTGTATCATTTTCATTAGCACTCGATTACTTTATGTATTTTATCAGTGTTGTTCTCGTTTGGGGTTGGGGAAGGGGGGAGGAAGTGTGGGGGGGGGGGGATGGTATGAGCACATCGGCGAATGCTATCCACATGTGAGTTCCACTGCCATGCTGTCTGATTTAGTATTAGATCCATCTTGTACACGAGTTTCTACCGTATTTTACCTGTGTGCTCCCAAAAATGTAGGCCCAGAATAAACTGATCCAGTTTTGTGGTACATTTTGCCCGCCCACTCTTTTCCTTTCGTGTACACCTTTCTTGCCCCATTTAGATCTAGCTGGCGAAAGTGTGCTCAATAGGAATACCATAGCACAGGTAAGGCGCGTGGGGGATGCTCACTCTCGCGCACGCTACCGGTATAATGGCCCCAGGAGGATTTTCCCAAACCCTCCCACATCTGCCCCATAAGTTGAACGAAGTTAAGTCGGCCATACACAGCAGGATAATCAGTACCGCTCTCCCCTAAATAAACGTTTTGGAGTCTGCATAGGAATGACATTTACTCCTTCAGCTTACTTTTGTTATCTGTTACATCCACATGAACGTCATTTTGACATTTGCTGTAACAATGATATACAAACATGGCATATGATCTGTCTTGTGTGCTTCCACGTATTGTGTAAAATGCCTTTCATTTACACCATTCAGCGATAATTGTACCAAACAGGGCTGCCCATTTACGAGTCGTCATCGGGTGAAGAAAACGATTTTGGCGTGACCGAAAAAAATATACTTGTGGAACTTATCAGAAATGGGGTCATGTCCTCTTACGTGTCAAGAATATGTGGTGAATGGGAGTAAGAGCCGGTTTATGGTTAGTTGGTCTAGTTAGTGTGGAATGTACCACTGCTCTGAGGGGATGGAAAGAGGGCGGGGAGGGGGGGGGGGCGGAAGGGGCGGGGAGGGGAGGGGGGAGAACTCTGCACTGTGATTATGCCTGATAACCCTTTATCAAACCAGAATGAAAGCTATTTCCATATATTAAAAGAACCGTAATTCTTTGTGAGTTTCAAATCACCTCCTTCATTTTGTAAAGTTTCTTATGTTCTCACGGGGCATCACACTGAATGTAATTACCTAATTGCCTAAGATGATTCATCATAATTTGCCAGCAGTTCTCATAACTACTCTCATTTCTGACTCGAGAGCCTAATGGTATTTGTCAATTATGAAATATACACGTCTACTTCCTTTTGAAAGCTTATTGTTACACATTCCTTGGCTCACAGTTGTATCTAATTATTTAAATGGCTGCATCAGTCATAGTTAATCTTAACCCCGCAAAATCAGCTTCGATCTGTTGAGTCTTATTGTTAGACCATATTCCAAAATATATTTATAGCGTTTTGTTTACATATACTCAACTAGGATTAGAATTTTTTTTGTCTTTTTTTTCAGTTGGTGAACCCCAATATGAAAACAGTTTTCCCAATGCCAACACCAGTCAGCTCCACCCCTTCACAAGAACAACCAGCAGTGGTTCCGCCCCCTAGAGACACAGTGCCGGTCTCAGCTATCAGTCAGGTTGTCAGTAACCAAGTGCCAACATTCTCTTTCCAAGCGACCCCAGCTGCCACGGTCACGAAAGAACTTCCTATTGTTCCAGCAAGTACCACTGCCAAAACTGTTGCCATCAGTGCCAGCAACTCTACCAATAGTACCACAACTGGTAATATTCAGACGATGCAGATACCCCTGATATTTCAACAAGGCAAGAATGAATTTTAAACATGATTTTGTAATTTAGTGGAAAGTAATTACACATCAGCCTATGTCATGTCAGAGTAAAATTCAAGTTAAATATATTATAGCAGAATAGTAGTATCACAACTGGTAATATTCAAACAGCGCACTACCACTGATACTTCAACAAATCAAGAACAAATCTGATATGATTATGTGATTTTAGTGGAAAATATCCGTGAATCAAAGTAAAGTGGGGCACTGATATAGTTGAAACATTGTTATTAGGTGATAACCATCTCACACAATCTGTGACATTTTCAGGGGCACATGAGAACAAAGAAATTCATGTTTTGAAAGGAGCCATTAGTTACCTGTAGTTTATTATTTCATGAATAAATTCAGAGCCACACAATCAAACACATAAATATGGTTATTAATTATTTATGTTGAATTTTATTTTTAACAAAATTCTTAGATCTGTGGTTTCATGATTGTCTTTACCATCTCACAAAACAAAAAAAATGTCCATTTTATACTTTTTAACACTTTAATTTCACATATATTGATAGCATGTTACCAAGGGAGATGACCGATTACTCTGAAATTTTCAACATCTTACCTGAGCCCTTGGTGATTCATGGACTACAGTCATTAATTTACAGTGGTCTTTTGTTTTGTTTGATGATATTGATCAAGGGGTTTTACGTTTTTACATAATACTTTGAAGCAATGTGAACAGTTTTAGAAATGAAAACCACACTCATAAAGCATGATTCATTTTAAAGAATTAGCCATGTCAAAACTTTGTTTTTCTTCATCGATTTAATATTCCTTGGCTGAATGATAGAAACAGATCAATAGTTGGTATGCTTCTGTTAACTACTTTTACATTTTAAAAAGATGGTACTCGAAACTAGACGGCCAATTACTTTGAAATTTAACACATTCACTTGAACTTATGACTGTTCATGAACTGCATTCACTATCATGCAACAGCTTTCTTTTTGTTTTGCGATACTGAAAATTGTTTCTGAAAATTGTTGAAATGGAAGTGCCAGCAGAGGCGTTCCAACAATTTGATTTCTGATTCATTCTATCAAGGCACATTGAAACGCCGAAGAAAAAAAACTTTTTTTTGTAGTGAATGATTTAAAGAGTTCGGGTTTATATGTGTGGTTTTATTTTTTAAAAGTGTTCTCATTGCTTCAATGTATAAGAGAAAAACTTAAAACTATGTGACCAATATTGTTGAACAAAATGAAACATCTTTGTACGCTAATGAGCACATGCCATGAACAAACCAGGGTGCTAGTGAAATTCGTTAAAAATTTGAAAGAATGGATATCATATGGTAATTGCTTAGATCGAAATTTTGGTTGCAGTAATATGTGAGGAATGAATTTACACTGTCATACTCTTGCCATACAGAAATATTCATGTGTTGGTTTACAATATTGATTTCTCTCTGTATTCAGGTACTGCTATTTCAATGTTACAACCCAACAGTCAAGCAATAACGGTGACCCAGTCATCTCAGACTCAGAATGTGTTAAAGCCTGCATCATTAAGTCAAGTTGTGTCAGCTCTCAACAGTGAGTATAGTGTGACTAAATGTGTGACATTAAAATTGAAATATTGATCATGGAGAAGTAGGCCATGTTTTAGTTGGCTGAACTAGATCAAGCTTGTCAAGACTTTCTGATTGAGGAAAACAGATTTTTTTTTTTTGCTGCTATGAACTATTTTGCTGGTCCAAAGTTATTTTTATTCATTCATTTGATTTTGTCTATTAATATTTTTGAAAATATAATTTAGGGAGGGAATGGAGTCATAAATACTTTGATTTTGCCTACAATTTTGTGTAGAAACATAGAGCAAGAAAGAATTTCAGACATACTTGTTCAAAGTAAGCTTTGTAGCTGAAAGGTAAGGCACTCTTATGGAGATAACATTAGTTTTTGACCTCGAGTTCAGTTTTGTCACAATATCCTGGGCTGGAGGGTGGGAGGTGGGCCAAGAGGTGCCAAGCAATTGATGGTTGAATTATCAAGGGTGACATTGACCTAGTAGAGTACTATGGTCTAGTTGTGCAATCAGAATAATGTGTACTACAAAGCACATACATGAATGATGAAGGCACTACCTTATTCTTGACACTAACATATGTTCGCATACTTTTCCTTTTATGGATACGACTATAAAAGGCAAACAGCTGCTGACTCGCTGAGGCTTGCCTTTTGTATTATTATCAGTGTGTTAGAAATTGATATGACTATCAGTGCTGTATGGTGAAAATGAGGAAGGAGTTCTATATATTATTATATAAATGGACTGGGCAAAATTTGCAAAGAGGGTCTTGTGTTATGATTTTCATGGTCACAAATGCAAAAGAAACTTATATTTCTGATTCAAATTCACAGTCCTGGACAAGTTGTGCTGTAGTAGCGTCTGGAAATAGAAGAATATCTAGATCTAGTTTCATGTATGGCTTCAGAAAATTTTTCTTCGGCTGATGTTAATCAGAATCAACAGTGCTCAATTCATGATGTCAGAGATATATATGTTCTTGATTCTGTTTATGTCAGTTCAAAGGGATGATTTACTAAAACTTAATTTCATTGTCATCTCATCCAGAATTCGTGATTTCCATTTTTTGCAATATTTTAAAGAAATAATATTACTTTATTACCTTATGTTGTGTTGTAATTGACCAGTTTATTTCCTACTTTGTTCTGTGTATTATCGGAATAAACTGACGTCATGTGTTTTTTTTTAATTACTTTAAATTTTATTTATTTGTTTGTCTATTTATTCTGTTTAATTATTTGCTTTGTTTCATTATTGGAACACAATATCATAATCTTTGCAGGTCAAACAGTTTCGAGTAGTCAGAACAACCAGACAGGGGAATTGAACACACCTTTACCAGCCAGCACTCCATCTGCTATTAATATCATGCAAGGTAAGGATAAATTTGATCTGTTTATAAACAGCACTTTTTTACTCCCAACAAATTCTTAGCCAAAAAAAAAAAAAAAAGAGTTCAGAAAGCTATGTTAAATGTAGGTCAAATTTCTTTGTCACGTATTGTCAATAAATTTGACCTTTTAGGTATGAACAGCTTGCTAAATCATTTTGTTATACCTCATTTTTGTGAAATATCAGGAATAAAATATTTTCCTGTATAAACCTTATGGAAAATCCGTATCTTATTTATTGTAACGCAATGAAATTTTCTTCTTGTCTTTTTGGTCTCAATGTTGACACAAAGTTTTTTGAGATTTACACTATTGAGACTCCATCAACAATCTACGTTATTTATATGCCTATAGTATCTTTTAAGTTTTCTCAATGAATTCTCAATTAATGCAACCCATATTGCCTCCATGTAATGGGTCGGCTAAAATTACAGTGCTCCTGCGTGTTAATAATGAAGTTTTTCTTGTTTCAGGAATGACTCCAGGTATAGTGATGTATCACACACCACAAGGTATTGTTTATGCCACACCTACTCAGAACTTGAGTGACCAGAACATCTTCAACTTTCAGCAACCAGCCACAGCAATCTCCATGACACAGGCAGAGCAAACATCAGGTCAGTGTTACTGTTGTCTCAATCTTCCTCCCCCCTCCTCCCCCCCCCCCCACACCTTCCCCCCACCCCACATCCCTGCCAATGACTGGCTTCAAATATTAGTACCTGAAAGAGGAATAGGATAAGCGGAGAGATTTGAGGAAGAACTTGGTCAGTCACAGGATCTGATTTAGCTCTGCTTTGAGTCGTTTTGAAGTCTGTTAAGGTTTCCAGTTAAAATGACATATCCCAAGGTCAGGTATTGGGCCTGGACCCAGATTACCAGAGTAGAGTGAGCCATGCAATGCACTGTCCTTGGCTGGCTTGTTCACAGGACCAGAAGGCGTTCCCTGTTTGTGCAATATCACATTGTATGGAGTGACAAAAAACAAGGATTTTGTTGTAATATTTGTTCTCTTAGGTGTATGAGATACAATGGTCTCCGCCTAAGAACTCAGTCATCGGGAGACAAAAAAAGTGGGCTCTTAGGCGGATGGGTTCTTAGGTGGATTGAAAGGTTACTCAACTCATCTGACCACATTTTATCTTCACTACTATGATTAGTTGATTGTTACCATTAGTTAAAGATTTATCTAAGTGAATAAGTACAGCCTTCTTCCCTGCGTGTGTGTTATAATTAGATCTAAAAGTTCTTGATCTTTTCTACCGTATAATTACAGCAATACTGCCAGCGTTTAAACGTTGAGTGAGTTTTCACATAACGGTATCACTGCTGAAAACAATATTGCTATGCTACTCTATGGATAATCGCACGAGTGATCCAAGTGTTTACAGACCAACAGAAGTCCCAAAACAACTGACCAGTCAGGAGGCTAAACTTACTCTTCCATATCCACAGAGCCAATCACAAGTGCTGTCCCACGTGTTGTCAAAGAAATGCTTACGGAGTGGTCCACAGTGTGACCTGATAATGCAGTCATACATCAACCATCACTTCCACTCCTTTGTTTACCTGTTCCCTCCACCCCATCCCCATTTTACTGCACATCTAGCACTGTGCATTTCTCTCAAGTGGACAATACAATGTGAAATCACACTTCCACTCCTTTGTTTACCTGTTCCCTCCATCCCATCCCCATTTTATTGCACATCTAGCACTGTGCATTTCTCTCAAGTGGACAATACAATGTGAAATTACACCATAAGTACTCTCGTGTCTTGGTCTGACACCGAGCTCTTAGGCAGATTTCCTATTTGGGAGCGAGTTCTTAGAGGGGTAAATTATAGAGAAAAAATGCCGTTTCGCAGCATAGGTGGGTTCTTATGCAGACCAGGCTCTCAGGCGAAGGGTTCTTAGGCGGAGACCACTGGACAAAAATCAACATTTGCTTGGAATTTTTTGCATAAATAAAGCTGGGAACGTCAGACATGGATGGATGGGATAAACTTATGACATTAGTCCTGCATTTTTAGAGAAGTTATTATGATTGCAGATTAGGGAACACTTAATTATATCCTTTACACTCGTATTTTGTTTTTGATATGTATTTACGAGTTTATCTTGATATTTACAGGCAGTGTTTGAGATGTCAAAATATAAAAATAGGATGAACAGTACAAAAAAAAATTCAAGAAATTTCTTTATTGAGACACATAATCCTTAGATAATCCTTTCTATCAATTGTAACTTATTTTTCTTTTATTCATGTCAATTTCAGGTCAACAAATCATCACAATTCCTGTTCCAGTATCTTTAAGTGGAACTCCAGTAAGTATTCACCAACCAGGGTAAACATCAGTGGCAGGACAGCAGTACAAAATTTTTTAAGTTATGAAATGAATTTTGTACATCAGTTGGTCATATACAAAATATGAAATCATCGTGTCATTGTTTTGTTACCTGGCTGCTGCTACGTTTATGTTTTGTTTCATCTTTCAACTTCCTTTGGGTGGTTGATAATGACTTTCAAAAAATAGTAAAGAAGTAGCCTGATTAAAAAAAAAAAAAAAAGGTAAATTAAATGCTACATGGCAGTTTTCCCAGCTCTGCTTAAACTGAGTTGGGACATAAATCTTGCAGTCAGTCAGAGTAAGTTCTGTCTCAATTCCACATCAGAATGATTCATTACTGTCACATAAACCTTAATTCACACACTTTCATGTGGGAAATAGAGCCAGCTTGACTGTAGCCAGAGATATTGCAAATTGAAAAGGTCCCTTAACTCCGGTTAAAATCAGGAGAAAAATTGACAAAAATGAACAGTTAACCATATAAATTTAAATATTCATCTCACTAAATCCTGATATACTTATAATCTGGCCATTTGAGCAATATTTACTTTTTCAGAGACGACTGTCTTTCCCATTTCTGCAGTATAGAAATTTTAATATTAGACAGACTTCATCACATTTAACCGTTACATTCTGTAATACATCTTTCAGCCTCCTAGTGGAAGTTATCTCGATACATTCAACCCCATTTTTCTCTGTTCGAGTGCAGTGACTCGTTCTCTCTGGCTGCGAGGTGTTTATATTCCTCAAAGCCATCTTTTTTTAGCTTGCTGGTTTCGTGAAGGTAAAAGACGTTACCAAATGTAGAGACACTTACATGCTACGTGTTGAATACAAAAAATGTTAAATTTTCTGCATTCATGACCTTTATCAAGATAATCAATTTGTGAGTCACACTCATGGTAGATGTAAGAAAATGAAATTTTTGTGTATTTTTAATTTTTTTTTGTTTGGTCTCAGTCCTGGATGTCAGTATCTATTAGAAATGCTGAGACAGTTTATAAAGAACAAAAAACAAAAACTGAGTTTTATTTCATGGTCGACTGTTTTCTTAATCGTATTGGTCTTCATAATTTTCAGTTGTTGCAACTTGCTCCTCCCCCAAATGCAGACAGTTCCTCCAGTGAAACCACACAAGTTCAGCAGCCACCACTGAAAAAACCCAAAAAGTGATCGTTTACTTCAGCATGCATTGTAGTGTGACTGATAGAAGTGGCAGATAGCATGGCTGTTTAATATTTTTGTACTTTTTTGTAAATAATTATGGTCATGAGTAATGAGATTTATATGAATTATGAGTGCGCTTGGCATTATTGAAGAATGAAGTGGAGTAAGATATTTCTATTGATGATAGAAATGCTTATCAAGTGTGTTTATGCTTATGAGTTTGAATTTATCAAAGGTATTTTGTATGTGAAAGCAAACATATTTGAAATTATATCATGACAACTGTTTTGACATCTACATTTAAATTATGAATGTCTACCAAGTTGATTTTGACATATTCAAGCTCAATTGCATGAATTGCTGTATTTGTAAGACATTTAACTTGCATAGAATATCTAAGAATGATTTTTCATGGAAAATTGAAATAATCCCAGGGTGGGGAGAATCCTGACACATAGTTTATGAAGTGAAATAGTTACCCTCCATTCTGAAAAATTTCCATTGAAATCAACAGCTCACCATATGTCTGACTCACTTCCTACCTAGTAATTTTCATCTGATTGCTTTCCCCTGGCCAGGTTATTTCTTCGAGAAGTATTCCATGATGGCATTGTAAAGAAACAGCAGAAAATTATGAGTTAATGGAAATGCAAAGTCTGTTAAAAAATAAAGTGTCAAATGCAGATTTACTGATAGATGCTGATTCCATTAAATACCAGTGAAGAGAGTTTGACTAAATGGCATAAAAAATTGTCAAGTGTATGGTGCTATTCTTAAGTATATAATACAAAAATAAATAAATAAAATGTAAGTGCTAAAAAATGGGTATATGCTGGATATGATATACCCATACAAGTAACTTGGCAGATCATTGAAAAATTAAATTGCAGTTACGTTCCACTTAATGGTCAAGAATATATCAATATTTATTCAGTTGTTTATTGGTAGTCTTTGATAAATTGTTCTAGATATCAAGTTTTGTTTTCTTTTGCCCAAGTGAACACAATTATTCAAACTTTTCAAAGTGATTATTTGGAGTAATATAAGTCTGTAACAAGAAAATGAACAACTAGGTGTATGTTTATTTCATAAATATGAAAATTCCTTCACTTGAAGGAGATAATTATAGCAGGATTATATTGAAATCTTCTGTGATTTACAGGATTTTACAGGAAAAATTGATACTTTAGTTCATATGAGTTTGAATGCTGCTGCTTCCCATACTGATAAGAGAAACTTCAGCATCTAGTGATGGGAATTGTTTGGGACATTTTTTGTGTAAGTGTATGTGTCGTTTCAAGTCAGTTTATACAGAGGAAACTGATCAGTAATTTCAGTGCTTATTATAATTTCAGTGATAGTAGTACTGTTAGTAATTTGATTTTTCAGAGTTCATGATCCAGGGTTTTGTTTGTTGTTGTTGTTTCTATTTTTTTTGTTTTTGTTTTTTTAATCTTTTGCGGTTTTGCATTTGTGACACAGAAGTGAATGTACCATTGTAGAATATCAGAGGTCTTTAGCTGTGTTAACCAATTTGTCATGGACTTAAGAAAATATTTTAGATCTTACAAAAAAAAAAAAAAAGAAAAAGAAAATAGAAATAGCAAAACAGGCAAGCATAATTGATTATTGTAGAATTCTAATTGCACTATGCTCTTGTCAGTTTGAAAGATCTGACAACAAAAGGAACAGAATTACTGTTAAGAACTGTCTCCTCTGGACATAAGGTTTTAATTATTACTGTTATCTGTCTTTGGTATGAAACATATGTAGTTGACATTTTTAAACACCTTTTGAAATAATGTGGAAGTCAATTTGTGCCATATTCAGCAGGAAATTCTAATGGGGTATTGGCGCTTTTGAAGCCACTAATTATTTGCATTTTCTTTTACAGTAGGAATAATTTGTCTCCAGCAGTTTTCAAAATCATCATCAGAACCCTTGTACATACTGTAAGTGAAAGAAGTGGTAGCTACCATTCCAGTGCAGTGTTGTTTTTTTTTCTTTTTGTCTTTCTTGATGTAATAATTTAGAAAGATTATACCATACTTACACTACTTTATCTTGAGAATTGTAGTAGTATTGATTAAAGTAAATCTGCTTAATATAATAAGTCATGTAGTGGCAAATGTATAGTGTTCTTTATTAAAATTGTCTCTTATAGTGAAGCATAAATAATGGTTGCAGTATTGACAGTAAGCATTCCAGTTAGGCTTAGGAGACAATAAGTGCAACTTGTCTTGTATAACAGTATGTATGAGGCAGGAAAGTTTATCATATATTTTGTATTCCTTTGCCTTCTGAGCTGATATGATTTTATTTAATGAATTGTTATTAATTTGATGTCTCCTTATGTTGACTTTTATTTTTTTCTTTGTTTTATTTATTCTTTTAACTGAAGTACTTTACTTGTGTTTATGGTTTTTAAAGATGTTTTGATTTTTTAAAGTGTGAGTACAGACAAGTTGTACATATTTCTACAAAGAATTTCATATGGTGCTAAAATGACCTCAGTGTGAAACTGATTAAAATTTGATTTGAAAAAAAAAAAATTAAAACTTGTTTTTGCAGTTCTTGATTTGGCAGTTTTCCCCATCATCCATCTTTCCATATGTGTACAAAATTATGATGATGATGGTGACTGTTGTCTTTATGAAAAAGCTTAGAAGGCTCAAGAATTTGGCAGTCAACCTATATCTCATTCTTATCAATTTCAGACATACATGTTTTAATTCTCATATTTGTTGTCTGACTTTTTTTATTTTTTTTAATTTTTTTTTTTTTGTGAATTGCATTAGTTGCCAATTTTGAAGTCTATGTCTGGAATTTCAAGATATTTCTGCAAAATGATGATGCTTGTTTGCTTTATTGCCAGGATAAAGAGCCAGAAGGTTTGAAAATTTGGCCAATAATATCACTTTCTAAATTTTTTTTAACTCACAGAAATCTACAGATTATTGTTTCTTTTAGTGCATTGAGTTAGCTGACTGTTTTAGATCTGAACAGGTGTAAAAAAAAAATGATGATGATGATAAGATGATTACCCTGGAAAAGAATTAAACAAGCCCCAAAATTTGATGTTCCCAATATTTCATGAAATCAGCTTAATTAATTCTGCACATCAGTCATTTGTTGATCATAATATTAATGACTGAGTTAGTGACTGGTTGACAGCCTATGTTTGATATTTAAGGAAATCTAATAAAATCATGATGATGATGGTTAATAATGGTGATAATTGCAATGATGAATCAATATGTAGGTTTGAATATTTGGCATTCCCACTATTTCTATGAATTTCAAGGAAATTCTGCATATTTGTTGTTTGTAAAAACATGTATAAATAAGACATAACATAGTGAAATTAGGTGCTGGTCAACCTGAAGTGACTTCGAGAAATCACGTTTTTTCAACAATAAATGAATTTTTTATGCAATTTTTTTTCTTCACAGAACCCTTCTATATCAATCTACAAATGCATTTCAGAGTTAAATTTGCTGAAATAGATTGGGTAAAAGCCCAAAAATTGTAATTTAATAGCATGGCCTAATAAAGATTAATAATGATTAACAAAAGTGATCGGCCATTTTCTCACTAAATTCAGTTGCAGCAACAGGTCACACACACACCCCCCCCCCCCCACCCCAAATCGCCTTTAATTGCCAATATCTCAACTTCTACTTAAGGTAGAACAATTTTTTTTCACATGCAGTAGGGGAAATGAATAATCTTCACAGTGGTAATAATAACTCCATATGAACAAAATTTGATGAGAGCCTCATTTCATCGTGTTGTATCTCAAATGTATTGAGTTGTTGACAGCCCTAATATTTAAGACACTTCTATAAAATGATGAAGGTGATAAGTGAAGCTGTGGCTGTATAGAATACATGGATTGTGCCTTCTGTCTTCTTTGCTCAAAAGAATGAATGAAAATTTAGAGGAAAAACATAGAATGTAAATTATAATTTGTAAAAACAAGAAAAGTCTTGGCAGAGATGAAGTCAAATATCTCTCTTTTAATCAACTTCTGAGATGAATGTATCAGAAGATAACAAACATACATACAAAGTATGGACATTCTTAAACACTTGTAACATTATTATTGAAAATTGTTGCAAACTCTGACAATTTTGTTTACCTTCAATAATAACAAAGGAAAAAATGCAGGAAAGACAAATAATGCATCCCAAGACAAGTTTCAGTAGTGGAGAATTATCATTTCATGACAGTTTGTATAAAATATATTTGCTTCAGTCTTTCTGATATGTTACTTTTCAAGAAAATAAACAAACAAAAAAAACTACATACCCAAGAGAAATCTCTGAACAGTACACAACTATCTCTGTTTCTCAGCTGTCATGGTGTAAATGGTGACTGTTTTCCAATTCATAAATTCCCTTTCCCAGATACATAAGTGTTGTTGAACAAACTTGATAACCAAGGAAAACTTATTTTTGGCGGTTTTTATGCAGATGAAAAATTCAAGGTTATAAGAAACTTCTTGTCTTCCTTCCATAATGCTTATTCGTTTTTTTCGTGTATGTTTAATATTTCAAATAAAAAGAAGAAATTTAACCCCTTCACTACTTTCTTGACATACAATGTACTTTTGAATATGACTGGGGTCAGATGTACAATTGATGTACAGTGTGCATTACTGAAAAAAAGGTTTTACGGTGATGTATGCTCTATGTAAATAGCACATCTGATGCCAGTAATATTCTGATGTATGTTGTACATCAAGAGAGCAGAGAAGGGGTTTTATTCTTTTAATCTCTATAGAAATGAAATTGCCTTATAGTCCACTGGTGGTTCCACCCATTTTGCAATTTTCTTAGCACTGTGGGAGGAAATATGTGTAGCAATGAAGGGGTTAATGTGATTCTCTCTTTCTTTACATTTTCTACAATGCTTGTTCAACAACCCTGTTGTCTGGCAAGGGGAAGTAAGTCATTAATTTGGGCTGACAAACAACAATCCTTATCCCAGTACATTACTTTCACAGGTTTAGCTGTAATAAAATCTTTTGGCAGCACAAGTATGAATTTCACTGCCACCATACGAAAGGAGGGAATTTACCTTTGATCCAGTATACTACAGCTCCTTGGAAGTAAAATTAAAAAACTCAAAAGTACAAGAAAATATATAGCAGAAAACCAGACCCTGAACCCATTAGACATCCATCTCTGTGCACCATTCTAAAAGGAAATCAAAATAAGTTAAAAAGTCATGGCAACAATTCCATTATATACATGATAATAAAGTACTCATATTCATATCAACAATGGTCACTGTATAAGTCTGTATTCATTTCACAACAGAAACTATGAAGGACTGTGTAGGTTGCTAAATTATGACTGCGTTCTTGCCCATGTATCTAAATGAGTAATAGAATGTTTCCATTCATTCAAACAATATAAATGAAATGTGACTTATCAACTTCTGTGAATGTACATAGTTTGTGATGAGCATAAAGCTACCCTAGTCTTTCAAAACTGTCCATAAACTGTAGAGTATTTGTGATATTTATACATTAAGTATGGTTCTTTTTTCAGTCTTTAGGTTCTTTAGCAGCTTCAGATCTACATCTTTTCATTTACTGTTTTACTGCTAACAGAGCAAAGTACGTGTTTTAATAAGGTGATTCTTGTTATGTCTACATGAATATGATCAAAATCGACAAATAACATTTAAAGTGATTAATATGGAATGTCATATGTAAGAACAACAACAACAACAACAAACAGAATCTACTTGGACATTTGTGCAACAACAGTAACCAGAGGGAAAAAAAAACCCCAAAAAACTGTTGCATAGGACAGCAGATCATATTCCTAAGAATCCGTTCACATACAGTCTCTTTGATTTAATATTATTGGCACTCTTCTTTGCACTGACGGAGCTGTGTAAATATGGTACACATCGTACACAGTCATGTACTTTTTTTTTTTTTTCCAGATGCCAATACTCTAGTTTGCAGCTGAAGACTTGTGCAATGCCTGCAAGGTTGTGCAATGCCTGCAAGGCTGTGCAAGAATGGAAAGCATGAAGAAAATCATGTTGCATAGTAAAACCACATTGCTCAAGACACAACACTGTACTACCTCTTGTTTTGATTTTTAATACTAGCACTCCTAGATGCAGTGGTGAAGTTGTAAAATACCTGTGAAATAAATATAATATCCAATCACATGTTATAGGTGGATGATACAACACTGTCACCACATGGGTACATGTACTTTTGTAATAAACATTGCATGGATGGACTTGGATGATCAAAGCCACTCTCATAGTCATAGATACAAGGTTTTGTCATACATGTAGTAGAATGCATGCTTAAATCAGTCTCTAATTTAACAGATCAGATGTATATATCAGGAAGAAAAACAAAATCACAAAATCACCGCCACCTGAGAAAATAAAAGATGCACCACTGAATTTAATGGAGAAACAGGTTTTACATGTGGAATACCTCAAAGTAAGTTTATTGGACAGAGTCAGAATTTGGTGAATGTCAGTGTACACAACATCTGCTCACGACACTGTCTTGGGATCTGTAACATGAATATTTTTTTTGTATTAATTATTTGTCACTTGAAAGCAATTGATAATGGAAAGGAAATACATGTATCAGCCAACAATAACCCTTTAGTCCCCTACATGACATACCTGGTACTTTATGAAAGTGTGTAGGTTGCACTGTCATGATGTACCATGTATGGCATGGAAATCACCAATATTACAGTTCCCCAACCCATATATGCCATGCCACATACGTCATGATAAAAATGCCTCTACAATGATCTTGTATGGGGAAATAGCCTTAAGTAGTGGGAGAATTCAGATTCAGCTGTGAAAAATATGCATTTCGTACTTTTCAAATTTTTTTTTGTGGTTTCTTTACAATTGACCTCTACATACAGTTGAAGTCAGAATGTAACCAATGGCCTAGCAGACGTCTACAATCACTCCAAAATGTCTGAGAAATGCTATTATGTATCTCTTTTTTTATCTAAATACATGTATGGATATTTTGCTGCATGAGGAGGCTGAAGATGACGAATATGATGATTCTGAGTCAGAATGTGTGCTGAGTGAGCAGAGTCCGGCTCTGAGATATCAAGATCAAGTAGTAATGATAATCAGCCTTGTCCTCAACAGATACATTTAGATCTGAATTTAGGCTTGCTACTATGGAGAGAGGCTAGATCCATAGTAGAAGGAGTAAAGGGAAACCAGTGAAGAAAGGAGGGCTTTCAGCAAAGAAATCCAAATCCAGGCCTGCCTTACATAGCCAGTATGAAGATATGACCCAGAAAAAGCCTGGTGCTCCTATGCAATGGCTAACCAAACAAATCAAAATCAGTGCTGTACCAGGTAATGTAAAATTGGTCAGGGTGAAGGGGTTAATGAATTATCCAATTTCATAAATAATTTTATAAAACTTATAATAAAGCTTAAATAACTTCCCTCTCTGCTTCAAATGACAAATCACTATTTCTTAACATACATGTATTTGTGACCTCTGAAAACATCTACCAAATGTCCTGCGACCAGGGCAAATGAGTCGGAAGTCGCGCTGGGCGATGAAGATCTACGGCCGATTTTGGTCGTTTTTAACTGCTTTCCGACTAAGACATTGTATTTTTTTTCTCTTCACAAAGCGACACTATAACCTTTTTCAATCTGAAAAAAGAAAAATTTTGGTGTCATACTGTAACTCGAAATCACCCGGCGCGACGTCCGACTCATTTGCCCCGGGCGCAAGACAAATGTGTTGTGGCCCTGAATGAGACAGTTGTGATATGCTGACAAAAAATGAAACAACAAATTGTAATGTGTAATATTGTAATGTCACATTTTTTCTACCCAAATCAACATCATATTATTAAATTAAACACAAATAAACAATGGTATTGTTATGTTCTCTAAGAAGTTCGGGAACATGACAGTTATATTTTGATTTCAATTACTTCATTTAAATTTATTTCGAAAAAAAATTTCTGTAAGTTAAAATAGACATGTCTCACAGCCAGTCGACAATTTTCCACCAAATGGAAGATCGTTTCGCAGGTTATCTGCCCCTCCCGAACGAGGGACTCGTGTAAGGGGAGATCATTTTGACCAGCTGTATTACTTTCCTTTGCCAGGCAAAAGAGGTATCAAACAAGCAGTGTAAAGAGGAAAAAATCCCTTTACATCTTGTCATTCGAAAGACTGATCGGCAAAAAATTTGATAAAATTATAACAATAAGAAGAAAACAAGTCTCTTCAGACCATAATTTTAAAAAAAATTTTTCATGGTGTATGTTTCAAGTAAAGGGTGCAAAAGTGATTTTTTTTTCCTCTTTGCATTGCTTGTTCAACCCCTCTTTTGTCTGATAAAGGGAAGTAATAGGACTGAGCACAACGATCTCCCTTGAATTACTACTATCACATAAATCACCAACTCATTACCACACTTACAAATGGTGAAAAAAGTTCTGAGCAGCAATGGCAACAGCCAGAGATATTGCAAGGTAAAGAGCCCTCAGCACCAGATAAATTGAAGAGAAAAATTGGTAGACAAGCACAGTTCAGCACTTATATCCACATACACCTCAAAAATTCTGATATTCTTAAAATATGCTCCTTTGAGCAATCCCTGGATAAGGGATGAATGTTCTTTTAATTTCTGCAATATAAAAAAAACATTGACAGACCATCCTCATCACATCAAACCCTGATTTCTCTGTTTGGGTCCAGTGCCTTATGACTCACTCTCACTGGCTGTGAGACATTCAACTCTGTGCAGAATATGAAATGCTTATTCAAAATTCCACAGCACAATATCCTGGTGTCTGCTCATTTCAGGTTACAGAAATACTTCCAAATTTCTAATGCATTTTATAATGTGTCGGAACTTACACATAACAGTTTGAAAAATACTTTATTTTCATCCAAAATTAAATTCAAGAGTGTGACAAACAGACACAAGCAGAGGTAGGTCTAAGACTGTCCCCAAGTGATAGCCCGCAGGTCATGTTCTGCTGGTCTGCATCGTAGATGTTTGAAAACGCAGCTTGTATCATTCAGGGATACAAAATCGAAGATGCTTTACGAAGCTGCCCTTGCAAGACGAGATAAGGTTGTGTACTTCTGAGGTAAGCTAGATCCCAGCTGCTGCAGGGGTCAAAGTTCAGCATGGAGCCTAGAGTGACAAGGAGAAAGGAAACAAAGAATGCATGCATATACAAAGGCAGAGATTTCTGCAGTTACTATGGTAAGGCACAAACATATTTTAGAGTCACGAGCAAAAATCTTAAAGCAATGGTTTTCATTAAAGTCAAGAAATAATATAATATCTGGAGCTAAAGGCACAAACATAAATATAAGCTGACGGCAAAAATGTGGATAACAAGGAACAGTTTCATGCAAATACGTGTGGAGAAACAAATTAAAAATTCCTTGTCTACCTCACAGTATCATCTAAAAAGATGATGAAGATAACAAAGGCAATACCATATTTACTGAATTTACTTAAATCTACTTTTTATGTGGTACGAGGTTCATTTCAGAAGTAAGTTTTCATCTTTCATATTTAAAAAAGTTTTAGTTATAGAATACTGATAATCGTTATAACATATCTTTCATCTGAAACATCTGCCATTGCCAGTGCATTTGTATATGTGATACAATGACCTGTTAAATAAGTATCTAAAGTTCATCTCTGACTGCTAAGTTCATGCTCCATTTCTTGTCAAATCTTTATCCCAGAAGTATGTTTTAATTTTTAAGAGAAGGTCTTAGTCACAGGGGACAAAATCTGGTGGAATGTGAAGGATATTCTGATAAGTTGTACTCTATCATGACAATGCACCCATCTACACACTGTACTAAATGAACAATGAATGAGAAGTTTAAACCCAGAATTACTGGAAGACCACTGATAACTTCCCCAGATCTTGCTATCTGTGATTTAGATATTTTCAGAAATATTGAAGAAAAAGTTCCAGACAAAGATTTGACATGGAATAAAATATAAGCTTGGCTGCAAGAGATGAAACAAGATGCTTGGCAAAGCCATTTGAGTCATTTTATATTCATTCCATCATATGCACGATGTATTGACAATGCTGGATGTTTTATTGTCTAGCTATGCTAAGGCATAAAATGACATATTGCATCATTTATCAACGTTCTATAGTTAAATTGTTCGTGACATGAAAGACTGCATGTTACTTTTGAAATGGACCTTGTAAATGTACCACTCTGATGCAACACATTTTGAGACTATTGTGAATTTTAAAAGGAAGACAAATTGTGTAAGCTTTGATGCAGACTGATAACACTGCTGTCACCACAGATGTACTAAAAATAACTAGATTGTGTGCTCATACACAGTGAAGTCCGAGCGCGGTCTAGTGACCATATTGTCTATGTGGTGCTGGCACTGGCCTCAGCACTGATTCCACAGCTCGCACTTTAAACTTTGTAGAGATGGGGTGGGGTTGGATCAGGGAAAGAGACAAAAACAAGACTAGCCATGAAATGAACGGTAAAGACTAGGTAATCAAGGCTATGTTTTGTTTGATTTTCATTGATGGTGACAGGGGTGGAGAAGCTGGGGTTTTTTTTCAGTCAAAAGACAATGGAACTGAGAACATTTGAAAATGATTTGTCAGCTTCTTCAGTAACATACAAAAAGAAAGCATTAAACAGCACTAGTTTATTCAGTTTCAAATACTTGGCCTGGACCACTGACCAGCAATGAAGACAGAATGATGGTGCAGTATCTTCATAAAGTATGAATGATGCACTGTTACAAATCGAATCAGCTGGCTAATGTGGTTGTCTTCAATGTTGTCACAGTCACAGAAATGATGTGTTGAAGCAAAAATCTGGAAAACAAGTCATCATACAAAACGGTACTGCACTTCCTGAACATAGTCCTTCCTACAGGAACAAAGAGTGCATTATTGACCACTAAACATCGGTTTACATGTATTTAGTTTCATATGCCTGGAACACGGACCAGCAAAGACTGACATCATGATGGTGCAATTTGCCAGCTTTGAATAATCTCAACTTCATAAAGTATGATGTTGCAAGTCACATCAGCTGGCTGATGTGGGTGTCACCAATGTTTTCAGTCACAGAAATGACTCGTAGCCTATATTCTGGACAGAAGTTGAGAAGCTTATCTTGCAGGTGCAACAAAATTAATATTTCGATGCATAAATCTTGATCGTGATCAAGCGGCCATGCTGTTTATCATTGTGGTATCTGTCCTTATTTGAATGACAGAGGAAAAGAGTAGGAGATCTGTCCCACTCTTAACCACCTTTCTCTGCTGATGATTTGTGCAGCCCTATGCAGCACAATTTCCTGGTATCTTGCCCAATCTCTTGGAGACTTGAAAGAATAACTTGCAAACACATTTTGTAAATCAAACACACAACTTTCACTCCAGCTTTCACTGTGTGTAGTTCCTTGTAGAGATAAAGAATAATTGACAAAGCGAAGCCACTTCACAAACTGCTGACTTTCTAGCCCACTGGCTGTCCTGTATACAGTCAAGCAATAGTGTCTTTCTTGTTGCCACAGGTCCCAGTGGAGCACATAGTTAACTGGCAGACTGATCCCTGCAGAGAAATCAGCTCTTAGTTGTGAGGAGGGCATGCTAACTGCCTTGCTGAATGAGTGAGTGCTGAAGTCATTGTTACATACACCATCTTAATGTGCAACAAATATGTTCCCAACAAGGCATGCTTATGGTTATTCTTACTTTTTGTCTGCCATTCCAGCCAGTCAAACAAGGTAGCGGACAGTGTACATCTCAAGCTCACTTTGTGTGTTCGAGAGCCACCGAGCACACAATCTAGCTATTTAAAGCAGTCTGTGGATGTAACTTTCTAAACCGTCGCTGAAGTCGACACATAACAATCAACAGAATGACAGCAGAGAATGAACAAGATAAGGTACAGCTGGATGTAAGTAACAAAACTTGCGAAATGTGGGTGAAAACACGACCATGCCATCACCAAGTAAAATTGCTGCTGCATTTTTTCCCCTTTGCTATGTTTGCTTTTGCGACCAATTCGCTACTATTTAATGTCAAAAATAAAAAAAAAAAAAAGAAAGAAAAGAATAATAATAATAACGATGTGCATACTTACAAGCAAAACATAAGCTGTTAGTAATCCATGTATAACGATAAATACCAAACGTTCAAAGATTTTTCATGTACACTTATAAACATCTTTATATGGTAAAAGCTGCCAATCACGACAATTCAAAGCTTCAAGTCAATATCTCTGTATCAGAATATTTTTCTAAAAGCAGTTAATAAATCAATTCTGCCTTTAATCCTACATTTCAAGATATGAGTCCCATAGCCACTTTGCATACGGTCATCATACAAGTCGCAGAAATCAACATCATCACAATGTCCTGAAGTTATTTACTTTCTTATGATTGAAAACTTAAATACACAATACAGTAAATAATGATAATGTGTAAAGTACAGAAATTGTTAGGGAATAAACAATTATACATTAATCACATTATTCATAACAACAAATTATTGTGAAATTCAACATGAAAATATAACTTTCTTTTAGCGGATATAGTTTACAGCCTGTGGGATGTTTTTCTTTTAAAACAAGTAATCAGCTTTAAAAAAAAACAAACAAAAAAACAGTACACTGTATTTCCAAAATTTTTAGGTGTCAGTTATGGAACTCTTGGTATCACTGCATTAAATACAAAACTCAGTTAACTATTCTAAGAGCTGCACCAATATATCCACACCTTCTTGATGCTGACAACTCGCCAACAAGTAGGTGGTGTGAGAAGCACATTTTGATTTTATATGAGCATTTTGATTCAATATGTGCCAAATGTCATTTTTAATCAATGAAGGGTTGAAACACTTCGACTGATAATATCTGATTGTGGCAAAACATTTGATTGTGACAGTGAAAGAAATGAGAATGGAGTCCCCAAATATTTCATTTAGGGAACAATAATGAACGAAAAAGACATCATATTTGAAAGCAACCTTTGAATTTTAGGTTTTGCATTAGAACAAAGAAGTGACAAACTACCAAGAGAAATCCAGCAGTAGATCAACTACAAGAATGAGGAAGAAAATTATCAATACAGACGGCAACAGTACAAACTATGAAAGTTAAAAATTACATCAAGTTCCATTTTTGTCTTAAAATATCCCTGGAAACATGCTTTCATTTGCTTCTATATGGTGCAAGTTTACAGGTGGGGCTATGATATACGGCATTGGCGAAAAGCATGCATGTCCGTTTCCCAGCAGGCTTGACACACACATTAGCACTGAAAGCAAAGTGGCCCAAATTGTGTAAGAGTGGAGTTGTCCCAAAGTATGTAATGTGGTGTCACTTTTTGGGATCACAAAACAAGTATGTCTGATTATATGGATTTGGGGTCAGAACTGGTTCTGAACACATAATAATTATTGAAAGCTAAAATAACACATCATTTAATTTCTGAAATAAAATATATGCCTGTTCAAATGAATTTCTCTGTCTTTCTTAAAGTAATAGTTTCAGATTTACACGGTTTGCAATTGTTACCATCAATATGATAGACATCAAACATAACTAAAGAATTCTGACAGAGAAAATATGCTACCATGCAAGGGCATCATATTCTGATGGATACAAAATGAACTGTAATAATAAAAAGAATTGTGTTTTTAACTGAATTTTGTTTTAAAAATTTCACACACACAATTTCAAATTCTTTTGATGCTTACTTTCACAATAATCAAAATTGTCTTTCGAGAGCATTTTCAATGGAAAGCTGACATCTGCATGCACAAGAGACAGACATGCTAAGACTGCCTAATCTTCTAATTGCTATCCTTGGGTCTTGGAGCATTAGAGATCCCTTACCTTTTTAGCCCCAAACATTTTGAGGTTTTTGATGTCAAATGTAAGTTTTACTCAATGGATTTTTTCTGCTTTATATCATAAACTGCACTAAATTGTTCAAAATAAAATAATAAGATACGCCATCTGTTCAGAAATTCTATCAACAATATTTACAGGCACACTGAGAAATATCAATAATTATTACACCTTCACCAAACATTTGGTTAGCGAACTTTAAAAAAAAAAAATTAAAAAAAAAAAATGATAACTTTACTGTGTATAACACCAGTGATCAAATTAACTGCATCCATCAAACCTGCATTAGTACTGCAGACCTGCCTACCCTCACAACAATGAAGGAAAAGTATCTGACTCAAAAAGGAGAAAAAATCAGGGAAAAGAATGGGAAATTTACTGAATATCATTGGGGGGAGGGGTGTATTCATGAGCTATTATCCAGAATTCCTACTTAAAATCCTTATGTATCAAATAAGAAACCAATAGAGCATCAATGAACTTAATGGAAGTTCAATCTGTTATAAATATTATCCATTTAGATCTGCTGTATTTCTTATATTCTTTTCAGACTCATAGTACAGCAGGGAGTTTTAATTTTTTGTATTCTTATGTCTTTCAATACTGAGATAGTAGGATTGCCTCCACTTTAAGTAGCTGCCTGATTTTGGTGGGAATTTTTGTAGGTAGAAATTTGGAATTTAGAAATTTTGCCTGCACAGCGGCATGCAACCTACTCTTTCATCGATTCTGAACTGCCAAGGATTCTTTAACATGGTTTTCTCCATGAGCAGACAGACGCCAAACCAAAGAACCACTGTGCCCCCTTAAGGGGAGGGGGTCCTGAAATTTGGATTTTGCTCAAAAAATGCGATTTCAGGTTTTTGTTTTCTCTTAAAAGCCCTGCCTTTTCTGCGTATAAAAATGGTATAAAAAAATGGATATGTCCATTCTAACGTGTTTGACCAATGGTCATTCAACGTTAGGCCTAGTCTACTGTCAACCAGGA
>JBCEWB010000014.1:1388852-1400262 GCA_039654565.1 Peronia peronii | reverse complement strand
AGATAGATAGATAGATAGATAGATAGATAGATAGATAGATAGATAGATAGACAGATAGATAGATAGATAGATAGACATTACAATTTCACTTTTGACGTTTCTCTTGAGTGAATCGGCTCTCTCTCATAAAGCTTTCTTGCCCTATAGAACCTTGCCGGATCCTCTCCTTCTTACTGTGAATGATGTGGTAACTTAACAAGTAACTTATTGTATCACTTGACATCTCTGTGTGCCTTTCAATCTCCCTCCCCTCCCCCCGCGCCGCTGCCTATCGTATGATCAGTCTACCCTTTTATTTAATATCTTCTTTCTCCTTTCAGTCGATCTCCCATCCAGTGACATCCTTCGTTTGTGTTAACATGTAGGCCAATTTCATACCTGCGCGCCTTATCGTTTTCTGCTTACAGAGCGGTCTGAAAGCGTTTTTCTGCTATGCCCAGAGCCCCCACTAAATCCGCTCTAGCGAAAAACTCGTGGAGTTCTGCCCGCTGTTTAGCTGTTGTATGGGCCGCGGGACCAAAGGCCTACCTTCAAGTCACAGCTAGCGCGGCCGACGGGGCCTGTTGGTTTGGCAAAGCGCGTTTCTCTCTATCCTTGCTCTGCGTCAAGTCCTCCGCTCAACTGCCGAATCGGGGCCGCGGGTTGGCGTACGACCGAGGTCGGCCGGATATGAACTGCGACATGGTTCGGGGTTCAAGCCACACGAGTATTTGTTTTCTTGATAAGCTCTCAAAGACGGACGGAGCTTTCTCCTGTGATGTCGCCCTCGCTTCCCCATCGTCTTATGCCTGGCACCTTCCTTAACTTCGTCAGTCGTCACCTGGGCTTCGAAGGAGGCACTCATGATCATTGGGTCTATCCACCGTATACAGTCACCATAAGACAGTTGATGACATAATATTTCTTGTTTTGGACGCAAGTTTTCGTTACAACTTCTTCATCACCAATCGTTTTTACAGATACTGACATCATCCTTTTCTTCATCATCATCATCGTTATCGATATTGTAATATTTTTTCTGTTTAATTTTTACTTCTGTGAGGAAATTGGTGTGACATATTACAAGCGAATCCGTTGAGTGAAACAGCTGAGAATTTTTCCTCTGAAAGAACCTTTGGATTATAGACATTCAGCTTTTCCTCGTGTCGTCTTCGGAATCAGCTGACTACTGTGGAAGAGACAAAATTGCTGATGTAAGTAAGGGTATCTAGTGTTTATCTCCGAGGATCAGTGAGCGATTTCTTAATGGTGTTCTTGTTTAATTTATTAAGTATTTTATTTTATTTATTTATCTTTTTATTTATTTGTCGGTTCTTATTTATTACTATTATTATTGTTAATGTTATTATTTTAATTTCTTTGATTGGCAGTGTTTGTTGTTAATAGGCTACATTATTTTATTATCGTGAGGCCCATTCACCAAATCACCTACACCAGGTAAATATCACGACTTTGCACTCTTACACATTTTTGTCTATTTATGTACAACCACATGCATAGCCAGGCTTTTTTACTTAAACCGTTTAATACAGAGCAGCTGTGTTCCTGAGCGGATTTACGCATTTTTCCACCAAAAAAGAAAAAGGAAAGAAAAGAAAAGACCAGTCTCTAGATCTACATCTATCTAGCTCAGCGCTGCTCTGTTTACGTTTCTTACAACTTCGCCCTCGCAAATTCCACGAATTGTCGGCGTGCGCGAAGGTAAACTCGCGCTACTCCACCCAGCACCCAAAAATAAATGGAGTATTCTAGCTCTCTTGATTACGCAACGGGTATAATTTCTCTCATTCTTTCCCCCCTTGGTGTTATTTTTGTATTATTGTTTGTTTCTTTTTATAAAGTCGTGGTTCTGAGAGCACTGCGGTCTGTTTGTGGAGTGCATGTATTGAAAACATTTCAGTAGTTGCTCGTCACAACAGCGATGTGATTCACAAGCTGCGGAATCCCGGCATCACCCCGATCTAGTCAAAACACTGTGGGTGCTATTTTTACCGAGATATCTCCCGGTTGGCAGGGGGCGAATACACTGCTCTACTTCGGCCGGCCGGCTCGTGCTATTGCATACTGCTCTTCTTGTTGTTGTTGTTGTTGTTGTTGTCGTTGTTGTCTAAACTTTGTCTACCCTGATAGTTAAGGAAGTGAGCTGAGTCGTGAAACGTTGCTCTACTTAATTGTACTGAAAAAGCGATGGTTTGAAGAAAAAGAACTCATTGGGTTTCCACAGATACGCTATTGAAGTAACAGTAGATCTCAATGTCTAGGGCTTTATTTTTACTGATTAATCTCTGATTGTTTTTGTTTTTTGCCGACGATTATTATGAGTATAAAGTCAACGCCACTGTCGAAGAAAATTGTGGCATCTAAGTTCGTTTCTCCCTTCCTCTGTAGTTTCTGGACAGTGGAGTAAAAAAGGAAGTCAGTGAGATTTCGTCCACTGATGGAGAAAGTCATTTTTTGTCTAGATACCCACTCGGAATAATTCACAAAAATTCTCAAATGAAAGAAAGAAATATCGGCTTTGCAAGCATTTAAATTGTACATTATGGTTGATGTCTACTTTCTTAGGGAACTGTCTCACTTACATTCAAGCATTGGACGGTGCGGTGAACATGTAAATCAGGTATGTCACATCTGGAAATCGGAGAACACCGTGACAAAGTGCGCTTTCATTCCTAGCTGGCATTTCGCGCGCCCGCGTTGGTGAGTTCTTGGTTGTAGTCTCGAGGAACGTGCCTTGGTGCACTCGCTACCTCAGTGTCATATTGGTAACACTATACGATTGGTTTATATTGAACAGATTATAGATCTTGGGTGGATATTAGGACTGTATGTTTCAGATTTCGGAAACACTAGAAAATGTCAACCGTTAGCTTTCGATCTAAAGATAAACATTAGCAATTTTGTGCTATGGATTTTTACCATACGTTTTTATTTGCAATCAAGGGCACAGTTTGTTGACATTGTCCTGTGCACTGAAGCTTAAAACCGAATATAATGGCTGAATGTTTTGTACCGTTTTTATAAACCCAACACAGGAAGTTAGGCCCATGTTTCTCTCCAGCGATTGAATTCCTTCTGAAGTTATTACGGTGAAGAAAAGCCAACTCAGGTGCGCATTCGTAAATGCGACAGGACTATCTTACTATTATCCATAACGATAGACCTACCTTATACTATAGCAGAACGTAGGGTCCCGATATAGTCCCAAGTAATGTTTCATTTTTAACAGCTGGTTCTTTCCCTGCGTATGACCGGAGTGCGATCGCTATCGTGTTCACATCATGCTCTCCGAACTGAAAAGAACAAAAGAGTTGTGTCCACAGGAATGCGCACGTAAAGGAGGGACCGTTCATGCGTTTCATTAATGTGTAGCACAGGAGTAAAGGAAGAAGACGAAAACAGAAAAAAAAAAAGACGAAGAAATACTAGTTAAAAGCGAATTGCAGCGATGTCTATAAATACATCGACCCGTCTATTGAAAATCCCAACACAGATCTGGCCGGCCTGACGTGTTGCCTCAATTGACCCCGTCATGCAGTTACGTAGTCCCCGTTCATGTGAACATTACTGTGCATGAAAGCGCCCACAGCTGTCTGTGAAGGAACGAGCATTTTATCATAATACACCGTACAACCTTAACCTCGTTCTATGACATTCTACTCTTGAATGGTTCTGTGATCTGGCTAGAGACTTTCATACTAGATTAGCTAGATAACATGCTATAATCTACTCTACACAGAGAGCTTGTTTTTATTTGGTTCTATTCAGTTTACGTGAACTAGACATGAAAGCGTACACAGCAGATATGGAGGACACCGAACGCTGTACGACACTGTACAAGCCTATCCATGACAGTTCCACTCTTGAATAGACCCTAATAACTTTAGGGTTTGGCTAGAGATTTTTAAAAAATCTTTATTATGGGATACTTGATTAGCTGGAAAACTTGTTATTATTTATATTATAGTTTAGCCAAGTAGGATGTTATAAACTGATTTAGCCTTAAGCTCTGATCTCTGAGTGTGTTACCCCCCCCCCCCCCCTCTCCCTTTCCCCATGTCAAATCTATTACCGCTGCCTTACTGTGACTGGAGCAAGATGAAGGATTTGAGAGCCGGTGGCGGGTGCGGTGTGTCAATAAAATGTAAACACAGGTGATAATTCAAGCTTTTAAAATATGCGCGGGCGGAATGCTTGTCATTGGCAGATTAGCGCACGGGCAGTGCTGAATGTGGTCGTAATAAATGTATTCTAAATAGTCGATACTCACGTTATCGTAGGTTGAAGGCGCCACTTTCGTGGATGGTTGCATCCGTACAAATTTTGGTTGAAATGATAACAATAATAATATAATCCCGAACTCTGATGTTTTGCTTGACACGTACATGAAAAAAAAAAAAGCATACAAGAGAAGATGCATAAGATGGGATAAGATAGGGTGTTTTTTGATTTAGGTGAATTCTTCCTTTAGAGATTGAAAAGGCAGCAGGACTGTAAAGATTTGATGTGGATCTTTTAAATTTGCCTGAGCAGAAACCTGTGCTAACTGACATCATTAATTTAAATCATTATAGCAGCCACCTTTAATCTCACATATTCATTTAGTTGTTGAATATTTCAACTCTCATGTGAAATGATCAAGAATGAAGTAAGGTTCTTTGATGTATGATAGTATATCTGTAGATAATATGTGTTATTATTTGGTCTGTAGATAGAGCAGGGATAAAGAGAGACCACGATAACTTATGAAAATTCACACAGCGTGTTCTCCATATGGAATATTGTTAAATATTTCAAAATCAATACAGAATTGTCAAGAAGGAAGCAAGGTTCTTTAATACATTTTCTTCATCTTTAGCAAGGAGTAAGCAGAGCCGACACTGTGTCACTGGACTATACAATATAAATCACATGTGTGCTCCGTATATGAAAGGTTAAAAGCCGGGGGTCAACCACTGTGATTGTCACTGAAGCATTCTATAAAAAATCCAAAGGCGCTGCCGGCGAGGCACTTAACCTCCAGTTATGACCAGCCAGACATGGGCTCGCATTGGCTAGCCTTTCATTGGGACACGGTTACTGCCCAGGAAAGGCAGTAATGCAAGTGTGCAGTACAGCTCTTTTTCCTTTCCTTTCTTTTTTTGTCTCCTTCTGTCTTTCCTTCCTTCAGAAATGGTGTGCGGGGGTCCAGGGTTATGGTACCTCGCTTTAGTTGGTGGTGGAGGAAGACGCAGAATAGTGTAGGTCTCATTGTGTATGTGGTTCGCTACATAAGATTCGGCGTTACGAGAACTCTTATGTAAACTGAAATGACGTGGTTATCCTTCCACTAGGAGTTTGAAAGACGTATTACAGAACGTAACGACGTGGTGATTGTGGTCGGTTGGGCTAATTGATCTCCCTTTGCCCCTTGTAATCTCTCCCCCCCCCTCCCCCCCCCCCCCCACACTCTGCCTTTCTTCTTCTCATCTCGAAAGTCATCGCTTCTTTTAATCCAGTGGCACAGTATTGCAGAGATAGCACTGTCTCCCTCCCTCTTTCGCTCCCCTTCTCTCTCTTCCTTCTCTAGTTCTCTATCTTTTTTTTTCTCATTCTCCGTATCTCTTTATCTCTGTCCCTGTCTATCTGTCTCTCTTTCTATCTTTCTCTCTCTCTCTCTCTCTCTCGCTCTGTTAGAGGACCACAGCACGCCAAGCTGGAGGGTCAGGGGGGCATAGTTGAGGCGGCTGGTGAAGGCACAGGCAAAAGCTTGAATGTCAAAGGTTGTTTCCTTCCTCTCCCCCCCCCCCCCCCCACCCACTCTCCCTTCTCCCTCATTCTATCCGCCTTCACAGAGCCTGCCCTGTCCTAGCGGTCCTAGTCCTGGTCCTCCCAAACATGCAGAGTGTAAACATTAGGCATTATTGTCCCCCTCCTTGCTCTTTTGTGGGCCTGCCAGATAGCAAAAAATAGGCGAGTCAGACACCCTCTTTGGCCGTGCTCTTCTCGAGGGCTCTTTCTATACTTTGGCAACTCCTCCCTTTCACGTTACGGTTCTGTCCTCCAGATCAGGACCGTTAATCATCTCTGTGCCAGAGTGTAAACTATAAACTAACCATAGAAGCCTAATTGTCTTAAGTACCACTTTCATGGTTTTGAAAATACAGTTGTATGAAGTTAGCAACACTAGGCTCTTCAATCAAAAATTAACGTTAAAATAATGACATTGCGATAGTTAACTTTTGGTGAATTTGGCACTAAATTGAAATTAAACAGGAACAACACTTTATGAAGCAGAAACCAAAGGAGACTAAAATTTAGTAGCACATTTCACGTTTCGCCTTATAATTATTAGAGCCACAAATTCGGTCTTGAAAACATTAGTGATCATTGAATCTAAGTGATAGGATTGGATTACTTACATTTGAAACAGTGATTTATACTGTAGAGAAGGTTTTAACAATGAACGTGTCCACCGCTGTGGGTGGCTTGGTGGTGTGAAAGAGTTAAGTCAAAACACTGGCACTTGAGGCAATGAGGCTTCAAAGGATGGAAACTCTAAGATCACCTAATAGTGAAGAATTCCCAGTACTCAAATACAAGCAAGCACGAATAGTCTGCCAATATAGCATTGTCTTACTGGCATCAATGGATGGATTCTCCCTGCGTAAGATCCCCACTTTTAAAGTACACACTGTAATAATGTGCTTTGGGAGTGACTTATGCAGTAGAAAGGTTAACCGAATAACTATGTACATAAGGATTAAGTAATTGTGCGTGGGAGGGTTTTGGGGTACACAGAAGACTGGGGAGGACTTCTCTTGTATAGGAGATAGCACTGGTCTCTTCTTTCCTCTGACAAGCTGTCAAAGTGTGAGATAGGTCTGTTGTCAATGGAGGGGGCTGACAAAGTAGGCGTTTTGTTTGTGACCTGTGGGCATTTGTGTCATGTCAGTATTCACCTGGAGGATATGTCTGTAGTGTTTTACTTTCTGTCTCTGTATATATCTGAAAGGAGTACCTTTTAATGTGAGCTATTAGCTTGGAGAACATAATCTCTCTCTGCCAACACAAACCAATGGAAAGCGGTATGTAGAAGATCCTCTAGTGCATGTAGCAGCATCAGTTTTAACTCTTATTGGGTGAATAGTGCAACACTACATTTCCTGTCGATGAAGGTTACGATATCGTTCATTTACCTCAGCCCGAAAAGTTTAAGGAGAAACGTCTTTAACATCATATTATGTTCATAAATATAATGTTATTAATTCATGCTAAACAATTGACAGTTTAGGCCTGAATGCATGCTATGACATTTGTAAAGTTATTGACATGCACTTACCAATGAGTAGGTCTTTGACCAGATAGACCAGTTGACAATTTCAGGTTGACTAAGGAGTTTATAAAGATATTTAGTTAAATTCCTTTTCAAGGGTGAGATGAATCGTATTATGGACTCGGCAAAAAGAATAGAGGCTGGACACCTAAAGCCATTTAAGCAGGGTGTGTGTGAGTGTTTATGTGTGGTTGTGTCTCAGTTCACAATTCTATGCATGTTAGACGTATGGTGTGTGAGTGTTTATGTGTGGTTGTGTCTCAGTTCACAATTCTATGCATATTAGACGTATGGTGTGTGAGTGTTTATGGACCTGTGTTTATTCTCTAAACGATTTCGTAAAGTGCCCTCAAAGGTAGTCGCTCAGAACGTCAGTCCAGCATGCAAAAGTAAATATTTGGTCAGATATCTATGAATCTTGAGTGCGTTCCGCCTACGTGTTTTCTTAGAAGACAACGTTTTGTTCGAGCACGTAGTCACAAGCTTGCCTGGTCCACTACTTGAATGAAACAATTTCTGGATATAGGGGACTTCGCCCGGCCATGCTTGAAGGTGATAAACTATAGTTAAGTTTTGTGGCGATGAAGTAACTGTATACTGTCTAATATATTTCCTCAGAGTCTAGTATCTGATGTCAATGTTTTTTAATCAAACAACGAACGAGTGCCAAAGTTATACTTCACTGATTTGTCTCACAAGGCATGAAAAGCCTCGTGTTTCTCACTCAAGAGCCTGTCCTTCAGAATTAAAAGCAAGCTATTGTTTTCACAAGTCTTGAGATCTGGGCAAGGAAAATAAACTTAAGGTCTACACTGTGAATAGGCTAGATTTTTCTAAGGCTCTAAAAGTAATGGAGAGCCAGTGATCAAACGGGAAAGGAATGATTGTTGTCAGTGTGATCTGAACATCGAGTGTTTCAAAGTCGACATGAAAAATAGTCATAAGATCCAACTACAGATACTTTTACAGCCAAAATGAAAGAAGCATTGCATTATCAGGTGCTATCAGAATGTTTGTCATCCCAAAGTCATAATAGCAATAATAATAATAATAATAATAATAATAATAATAATAACAATATTAATATTAATACATGTAATAATAATAATAGCTATTTCGGACCAATGTGAACACGACTAATAAAGAAAGAGGGCACTCTGATAATTGCCATGATACCAACAAGGGCTAGTGGTTAAAAAAGGCTTCTACCCGAATCTTACAAATGTATTTCATATAAGAATAATTGCACAATCAGTAGGATAAGCTTTAGACAATCAACGTTTGGTACTGCAAGGTCAACATCGCATCGTTCCTATCCTTCTTTAATTAACTCTGTGCATTTTGTCAAGTTCAAGAACTGATATTCTTAACTGGATCTTGAAACAAGGACATGAATATCATATATTCTTTTTGGTAATCCCTTTCCACTTATCGAGTTGGACACTTGCCCACGATAGTTGAGTAATAAAAGCGACAGCGGAAATAGGGATGGGCTTATCATAAAGTGCATCTTGAGACCAAGGTTTTGGGCTAAGTTCAGTGTCGGGGCGTTCCACACCGAGCCATAAGACATTGAGTGTGGGCGACACGTATACAATGTGAATATATGACGTAGACGCCAAGAACACATCCAAATGTCTTAAAGCATAAGAAAAACTTATTGCTGGAGAGCTGTTTAAAATGGAAACAAAAAAATAATAATAATAAAAATCGATAGGGATGAATGGTGCGGGGGGGGGGGGGGGGAATCTGGTGGGTGCCGGGGTCTTGGATGCACCAGTGCTAAGTCCTTTGGTCAAAGGCCCGAAGTAAGTGGAGCTGGCGGAGCAAACATCGCTGACCTTGAAAGAATGTGGAGGAGACTCAAGTACCAGGTCTTCAGTCAAGAAGTTGAGAGCTGACGGGGTGGGCCCCTGCCTGTCCAGTGGTGTCACTCCCTGGCCTGGCCCGCCTCAAGTGGCACCCAGAATGTGTCACTGTGACTCGCAGGGATATACTCGTGCCCTCAGGGTTACTTTGATCCAACCCGTTTTCTCCCCCAAGTGGTCTGGAAAGGATACCAATCATCATTGGCTAGCATTTGTTGTCTGATCAACTTTATGGCCTTTCTCTCTCTGCTCTCTCTCTCTCCATCTTTCTTTCTCTCTCCATTTTTCACTCTCTCCATCTTTCTCTCTCTCTCTCTGTTGCTTTTTCTCCTGTGCAACTATCTTACCAAAGGCACTTAGGAAAATTAAAGAAAAGCCAGATCGGTGGTCTTTAGTTAGCTCAAAAATATATTCCTATAACGCATAGCACAGCCGTGTGTCCATGAGTTGACCAAACGTTTTTGTTTTTCGTCTCTAAGTTTATTATTCAGATTTGAGTACTTGCCGATTCTGAAAGTTTTGCCTCTGCAGTGCTCTGATCTAATCCTTTCCCTTCATGTTGTAGGAATAGTAGTGTTAGGATGATCAGGTGTCTAATGCCTGCTTGGGGTAAAGCTGTGGTCGAAAGAAGATGATTTGTTGTTTATTGTTTAGGGCGGCCTTAACCGAACACTGGTGACTTACTTTACCACACTCTTCCACATTTCTCTGTCTTTCATGATCTCTGACAGCTCCTCTCTCAGCACTCCAGTGTTCTTCTCTAGCATGTCTACATATCTCATACTTGGCCTTCCTCGGCATGCCCTCCCCCTCTTCGGTAGCCAAAGAATAGTTTCCGACCCGATCTCAGTTACAGCAGTGTCCAGCGAAAATCCGTCTATGCCCCTTGACTCTATCGGTCACTCTAGGCAATCTTGTATTAGATCTTGTAATTCTCTGTCTCCGATCAATTCCTAAGGCAGCACGAAGCAATCTGGTGTAGCAGCCGTTCAGTTTCTTCTCCACTGTAGTCGTATGCGTCCAGGTTTCACTTCTGTACAAAAGAAGATGAAAGAGAGGAAACAGATACATGTATTTGAATTTCACCCAACGAGAAAGCTACCTGCCCGTGCTTGTAACTAGGAGTAGTACAATAGGGAAAAAGGGAGAGAGAGAGAGTGAGAGGGAGAGAGAGAGAGAGAGAGACCTTTAGGGGTTTTCTCTAGTGGCCATCAGTATGCAGCTTACATGCTCACCAGTCAGCCACGAGTTTATTGGCCAGTTTTTCCACTATTTGCCTCATAGCTCAACTCTCTCGATGAACAGTTCAGCGCTCGGAGTGAAAAACGGATAGGAGAGTGGAGGAAAGGATATTGTGCTCCTCCTCATTCAGAGATGGAATTGGTTTACTCCTTCATGTTTATTGTCTTGAATTACAAAGCGAGTCTCTCTCTCTCTTTCTCTCTCTGTTTCTCTCTCTCTCTCTCTCGCTATGTGTGTGAGTTTCTCACGGTCTCCATCCATGTCTCTATTTATCTGTCTTTCTTTCTGTTTTGCCCCCCTCTCTCCCCCACTCCCCCTCTCTCTCTCTCTCCCTATGTGGTCTCTTTCTCTTTCTTTCTATTTCTCTCTCTCTCTCTTTCATTCTTCCTATCTATCTATGTTTATGTGAGTTTATGTGTCTCGCTTTTTCTTAGCTTTGCTAATTGCGGCCCAAGAAAATCACAGGAAAACCACATCAAACTGTACTTCCTTTATTAAAGAGAATGTCTTTGAAGCCCTCACCCCCTGCGTGTTCAACCCCAGCTTTAGTTCCATTTCACCTCCTCTCTCCTCCTCTCTCACCTGTGTGCTTTCCTTACCTAGTTTCCCATGCATTCTGTACTCAGCAGGTTTTCCTGTAGAACTGAAATGATAAATCCACCGTCAGAATGTGTCTAGTATGCACCAATCGTGCCATTACTAACAGGCACGGAAATTTTTGAATCAAATCCAGATTCACAGGAAGCAGGAACTCTAAGGAATGAACATTTGAGCGAGGGAAGGGAGAGATAGTGGATAGAGATTAGTGGATAAAAAGCTAGCTAAATATAGATGAGTAGACAGATAGACAGACAGACAGACAGCGTACAGACAGGTAGGCAGGCATGCAGACAGACAGTAAGACAGACCAAATCGATAGATAGATAGATAGATAGATAGATAGATAGATAGATAGATAGATAGATAGATAGATAGATAGATAGAT
>JBCEWB010000014.1:1374699-1388752 GCA_039654565.1 Peronia peronii | reverse complement strand
GAAAACCGTTCGTAATAAGCGTAGTTTTCATATCGGCCTATCGTTTTATTTCTTTGTAAGCATAAGAAATTACATAGCAAAAAAAACGTTCCCAAAGAGTCTTTCTTAATAACGCAAGTTTCTTTTTAAGCGTTTTCTTACTAACCGTGTTATAGTGTATTTCTATGGAAGTTCACCTGGACAAATCAAAGACTGTCATGTGCCTGTATTCAAACAGCGACCAGATTTCTATAGCTTGCATTTATAGGATAGGACCCCATAAATAACTTTATAGTGACTTTATTGTATAATAACTTTACTTTAGTAACTGTATATATTACATTTTTCACACCTTCTCTCTCATTGTTTTCATATTCTGTTTGACTTTGGTCAAATCTGCACCGCCACCATAGTTGCGAGGATGGCGCCTATGATCCAACTGCTCTTCCTTCTTATCAGCACGTCTTCTGTCCGCCAGTGGATTGAAGGAAGGATCAGGTGGCGGGCCCTTAAGAACAAAAGTATAAATTTCCTATCAAGATTAAATCAAAAACATGACATATTGATGCAAGACTCCATTGACCTTTCACATTGATGGAAACACAAGAAAACAAATCCAATCCCTAACAAAAACGCAGTAATTGCAAAGCTCTTCATATAATCAAGTGCATCCAAGGCACTGTTTCAAGTGCCTTTTAGTGAAACTCAATGGTAACTTTACAACCGAACTGCAGAATGGACTTTGTCTGCTTTAGATAATATCATTTATTCCATTGCTGTCTCCAATGCTTAGATGCAGAACCCTGATCATTTTGCCATTCTCAAGCAGAAGTCTCCTAAGAGAGAGCTTTCCATGTCATTTTACTGAAAGAATTAAGTGAAGTGCAACTTTTATGCACTGTCCCACAACAAAAATAAGACAAAGCACAGTAAACGAGCAAATTCATACACAAATTCATTTCAAAAGATTCCTTACCAGTCCACTGGACAATAAACTTCAATCTCTAATCCATCTCTACTATCAAACCAAGCTACCTCCCACCAAATTAAGGTTGTAAATAATCAATACTCACAAAGCTTATACACCCAGTATGACTTCCAAAAAAAAGTTCAATTTGTAAGACAGATATGAACTTACAAACTTTCTGGTGTTGACGACACATCTCCGTACAGCTAATGGTACAATTTTGAAACTATGATGATGGATTAAAATCATGAAACTTAAATGTATTCTTATTTCTAATTATTATGATGGATAGTCCTTCTCCTTTATTTTAAAGTGGAGGAAAAAAACATTCACAAAATCTTCTTCTTGTACGCCTAAGGCACTAAGAGTGAGTGGGGTACAGGATAGAAAACAGGCTTACTTCAGTGTCTTTCAGTCTGCCACTATATGCTTTCTCTTTTGACGGCTGGTCATTCTGCATGCAATATGAGGAATCATTCAACAGCAAAATGTTAGTATATAATCATGCATTTGATCGGACCATCAATGGGCAATCACATCACACACAACATCACAAAAATGTAGCAAAACAAAAAGCATATGAATTAATTGTTAAATGGATACGCCCTTATTTCGTACCGCAATTTTTCCCCCCTAATCCCAAGCATAGTTTTTAATAATTACCAATAAATGTATATAAATATCAATGAGCATGATGAATATGTTGATATGAAACCACACATTTGTGTGTATGCTGTTTCAAATGCCTCAGATTTTATTTACTCTCTGATTAGATCACAATTTAATCAACTATTTTTACAGGCGGAATTGTAGCTGAGACTTTGAAGAACAGAATGGCAACAAACTATTTGGGATTATCAGACGCATCAGCCTGACATGCAAAAAAGACAATAAATGGAGGTCTTAATTCTTGGAAACATGCATGTGTAAGTCCATACTGATATAAATAATGAAATAACTCATTGCATATGCATGAGAAAAGTTGTGGCACAAGTGCAGAGAAAGGTATCTCCAACATTTTTCGATCACTTATAATTTAAAAAGACTTACACTAAAAAAATTTACATAAAATCATGGAACAGTTTTGTTTCACCAAATCAGTCTTAAAATCCAAGGCACATTCAATGAGATGGATTTATATGAAATAAACATTTTTGCCATACAACTAGTCTCTTCATATCACAGTGAAATGGAAAAATGGAAAAAATACTTTGTTCCACCGGATTATTCTTTTGTCTCAATGAATCTCAAGATAAAACTGGCATGTGGACTGCTGGCAACACATATCTAAGATCTCAGCCTGTGTCTAAATGATAACTCTGAACAGTGATAAAATTCTAAGGTGTGAAATCAATGCATACAACTTTTTAATGTATGATTTTTATATAAATTCAGCAATCTCTTATAATAGAATGTCTAAAGACAAGAGTTTTCGTATGATAGAGTGTTCATATGCTGAATATATCCATAGTACTAGCAGTAATAGTAGTAAAAATATTTGTGCCTACAGCTGGCCATTGTGAGCAAATGAAATATTTCTTCATAAAAAACATTTTTGATGACTTACATCATCATGTGCCGTATTTCTATTCCTGTTCCTGTCATTTCTAGGATAACCCTTGAAAGCTACACCACTTTCATGTCGACCCTGAGGAAAACGTAAGCAGACCATGCAAGCAAATCATGCAAGTTATTCAATAAAGATTGCACTGTGAACAGCATTTCAATGTCCTAAATGTTACAGTCAATGCCTAACAAACTGCATGCAGAACCAGATTTTTCTCAATATCCTTTAAATTTAGCTTAATACCAGTCAGTTTGTGGGAAATAAAGACTGCTAAAATTAATTGAGTTTTGATGGTGGAGATCTAAGGCAGGGAATGTTAAAGTTGGATTGAAAAAGATTTAATGCCTAAAAGGCAGCCACTTTGTATGCCAGCAAAAAAGCTGAGAACATGTGTTCCATTAGCCCTGTTGCAGTGACAACAGAGTGTACAACACTGAACTGTGCCAGAATAAGCACTAAATAAATGCAGTTTATTATTATTAATTATTTCTCATTCAAGACTGCACTTCGTATTTGTTCATCAAATGAAACTGAGGCAAATTTCGGATACAGTACCACACAAATCACAACTGAAATTATTCTATTGTGCTTTTGTTTTGTTTTTTTCATTTTGGTGCTCAGTTGGCATCAAATTATATTTGGATATCAGATCATGCTCTTTTCTCAACAAACTAGCCATAGTGTTTAAGTCCAACATGCTAATCATGGACAAATGACACTTTGAAATCAACATGCACAGCACCTGATCACAGGATAGGGACAATAACAATGCTGCTAGAGCAAAACCAAGGGAGCAAAATCTGGAAATGCAAAATGCCAGCCAAAATGTTTCTAAAAAACAGAAGCATTCACCAGCAGATGTTTACAAGTAATATTCCATTCAGAGTACATTTGGGTATGACCACTCGAAATTTCTATGGGTGAGATTTCATTTCAATTTTACTTCTTCACATAAAAGGGAGTTTTCTATACCTGCAAATGCTGGACTGGTATGATGTCAGTATTCAGAAAGAGAAAGAAAGCGACAGAAAAGGAGCCAACCATAAGACAGAAGGCACAGATGGGGTAAAACTTGTGGAATTTTGCATTTAAGGGAAATCAAAAAAAAAAAAAAAAAGGCAAGAATATTGTTATTCTGGTAGTTTGGGTCATTATGTTGTTTGAAACTGAATAAAATATATATATTTGTTTGGCTAACCATTATTTGATAATTGTGAATGTGTGTCCAGTATGAAAAAGAAGTGAGTGAATAAACATTTGTTTATATTGGCTGTTTTCATGAGTGAATAGTGAAATGAGTGACTGAAACATCAAACAGTTGATCTGTGCCGTATAAGAATGCATGACTGACAAAGTCATTCTAATTTTCTCAGCTTACTGACTTGAAACTGTACTGCCATGATACAATCAACACAATATGGGAACACAGAGGATAAGCTTTATATGTTGGATGTTGTAAGTATAAATCCAACAACTTAGTGTCTCACCTCTGACAAAAGAATTTAAGAGGTCCCATATGAGTCTCGGGAATTTCAAATACCGCTTATTCTATTTACTGAACTGGCAATTATACATCATCATACATTCTGTTAACTAGTTCGCAAGAACCCATAATGAGTCACTGGTTTTGAAAAAGTGGTAACGGTTGGGTATCTATGTCCAAAACGGCACAAATCAGGCTAATCATAACAAGATGAAGAAGGAAGCTAAGCATACTCACATCATCATGCCTCCTATTAGAGTGTCGTTGTTGGCTGGAATGGTTACCCTGCACAAACAAAGCAAAAGGTTGGAGGTCAAACTAACACATGCATTTGTAGGCTCACCACAACACATTCTGTTATTGCCCACATGTCACTGATCCATACTGAATGACACACATTTTGACACACCTCACATTTCAACACACACTGACTGCACCAACCTTAACCTAAAGATGATCACAACATAAACAGATGGATATGTTTTCCTTCACATAAACAACCACAGCAAAACAAAAGCACAGTAGTGGAAATCATATGGCCTTTTCAATTAAGCACAAGCAATTCATAAACTGCAATAGAACTCTAAAAATAATTTTATATCCTTCAGGTCTTTGGTTGTTTTTTTTGTTTTGTTTTGTTTTCTCATTCTGGATTCAGATAATAGACTGGCCATAAGCCTCATGTTGCATGCAAAAAAAAAAAAAAATATCAAACAAGTGATCACGTATCATGCACAAGGGTATAAAGTAATGGGTAAAATATAATTTCACTTTCTCTGATAGTACATTTTCCTAATACGACATTTTAAAGTGCCAATCATATCATGCTTAGAGTATGCAAAAGATGAAATTAATAAAACTGGGACACACACATACACATTATCATGCCACGTTCACTGCCAGAATATTTTTGTTGTTGTTGTTGTTTCTGAATATAGATCTAGTTTTCCACATCAAAAGTGACATGTATGTTTGGAAGTGAAAATCTGTAAGTTTGATCTAAAGAGAGCCATATCTTCATTCAAAGTATCAAACAACACATGCCCCAATGCATCATTTTATTCCACAGAGAAAAAAAAAATTCTGAGCACTGGAGCTGAAACATGAGAGAAATCTAGACAAATGCCATAACTTTGCAATTTTGATATTTTCATGACAAACAGAATCTGTAAAATATTCATGCAAGAAGTCTGCATATGACTCAATAGCTGTATCACAATGAAGCAGTGAATACTAAAGATTATCAAATGTATGAGCTGGCATATTTCCCAGTCAAAGATAAGATATATATTTCAATAAAGCAAATTGACATTTGAAAATCTAATTGTCTTAAATGCCACTGCCACAGCTTTAAGAAAATTGCAGTTTTATAAAGGCGTTTTCCTACAAAAATGAACTGATCATGAATAGTGACATTGTGCTGCCTCACTTTTAATGAATTTCGCAATGAAATCAAGAGTCAATTGCAATTTTCTTAAAACAATGGCAAAAAAAAACAAACAAAAAATTTGAAAGACAATTCGACGTTCAAGGATCAAAATAAGACAGAGCACACACGTACACGTTCAGTGGGGAGGGAAAAGTCAAGGCAGCATATACATCATTGGTCAGTAAATATGATGCTGGGTCAGTAAGGAGATGCAAGAAAGGATTATAGCTAGCTCGTGACAGGAATTTCTCTCTCTGAAATAGTTCAAATTCATTAGCTGGGGAAAATGATATACCTAGCCTTCTGTCTCCCTGAACAAATCATTAGTAAATCAAACCAAAAGAGGATCAAGATTCCTCCAGAAATGGATAAATGTGGGAAGAAAGCAGAGAAGAAAATTAATATAAACGGGATAGGGTTAGAAACATTTCACCAGGAACAAAAATAAGTTTGTGCGGATACTAAATCTCTCAAATGTGACTTCAATCTTAGAAACCTAAAAGGGTCAATGGAAATTGATGAAGTGCAAAGAGATTCTGTGTACTAAAGATGACACAAGATGAGGACAGTGTTACTGGACTGCTCGTTTTTTTTTGTTTTTTTTTAATTAATTCAAAAATGGAATGTATCACAAGTTAGTCTTTCATTACAATCTTAATGTTTTTATCAATGGTGGTTATTGTAAATGTTCATTCGTTTTCCTAAAACAACCACATTTGATTTCAAACCTATTTATTTGACTATTGCTACAGTATGTAAGGCTACATGCATTCAGTCATTCTTGAAAGTTCATGCATATACGGCATGCAGAGAATAACACTTTAACAGTCTTTTCATTACTCCAGTTGCAAGTTTCCGTGCTCAATCTTTTGCCTTTTGTGTAGATAAGAAATTGGAATGTAGCTCATGTTGACAGTTGTTTCACTGCCCACATTCATGCACATGCACTGCAGTGAGTCGATACAAGTGACATACCTATTTCATACTATATGTCAGTGCTCATATCAGTGAGCCAATGTTTTCTTTGTTCATCACCTACATTAACACAACATAGCATTCAGACATCCACTATTGTTATGCCTCATTTAATAATTCTCTGACTGAAATGAACTAATTCTTTTGACTCAACATCATAGTAGTAAATATTTTTGGTCAAAATGTATTTTTGATGTTTCTATTAAGAAAGCTTAAGATTTGAGTTCAGTGAAGTTTAATTTAAGATCAACTATAACAACTTTCTCCATATCTGTTCACTACCCTTAGAATTTACAGAAAGATAGAGCAACTTCATGCAAACATCAGCAAATTCTGATAATCTAATGACATATACAGCTGTCAAAAATTCTATAACATATGCCCATTATATATTAAATCACTGGTGCATGAAACATTGCCTCAAAAAGGTCTTTAATTGGTCATTATTTTGAAAGCAGTGCATCAAGGCATTACAGCAGAAATATAAACTGAATGATCTGAATGCATGCTTTCATGTAACTTGTTTTCAAAGCCTAAACAATCACCACTTTTAAAGATTAGTTTATTAGCAAAAAAAGTAAACAGTTCCTACAAAAGTGTTTTCACTATTTATTTTTCAAACGAGGATATGATACCATGATTTTGTTCTTTTTAACAACAGAACTGACCAACACCATTGAAAGTTATAAGTAAGTCTGATGATTTCACAATAAGATATATTATACTACTTCAAACATTCATAAGAGTGCTGTTATATTTTATATATTTCGATAAATCTATATGACATATCTGGATATATCTATTATACTGATATGTTTTGATGCAAACTATCCCAGGTGTGAATGGGCTTAGGTAATATATAGTTCTGATGATGATATGTGAGAGGTGACTTGTAATTACTCTACTGAAACATTTAACTAGTTTTCCTCATTTGTTAAATTGTCGTATTAATTTTATGCAGAAAATAAACCAGTAACTAGAGAGAAATGAAAAATATCATAGTGACAATAGAAAGGCAATCCATATGGGAAAATATAAAAAAGAGGAAAAAGAAATATGTTGCATTATTTATTCATCTGGAAAGCTAATGGAGCAGTATTTTTCTTCAATTCACAACAATTTTCATCTGACTAGAATGGTTACAAAAGTGCTGTCTCATTTACACTAAACTGGGAATTGCCCACATGGCACGTGATGACAAGATTCTCAATATTGGTGTTACTCTTCTTGTGTGTTTTGATTTCCTTGATAATGGCTAGAACTGTTACAAGTTTGTTAAAATGGTTCAAGATTCAAGCTGATGGAGCAAGTCATCTCTCACAATGGGATACATTTTGTCAGCTGCCATGAAATGTTTTGAATGCCCTTGACATGAAGGCACTCACGTGGTCCGTTACATCTGCAGCGTTCAAGAAAGGCCCGAACCGTTTGTCCAGGTCCTTCATATCTACAATGGGCTCGTACTCAAAGTTGGCTGGGTAAGTAGCGGCCTGCAGGCACACAACACAAAGGTGGGGTTTATATCACAACGCACATGAAAATCAAGGTGACAACGACAAATCACAAGGTGTCCAAATGGAGATTAAAGAAATGAAAATGAGATGAAATCAAATCAAATAAACTAACATAAAAGAAATAAAAATAAATATTTTCTTGAACATTCTACATAATTATTTCTTAAGCAGTTTCTCATTTTTTGCTAATGTCAGCATTTTGCATAGCAAATTCTTATCCATAGATATCTACCAATTTATTTATTGTGCAATTGTTGTTAACTGTTTAAGTAATTAGTTACAAAGTTTGCATTTCCACGAATCTGTCTATGAAATGATGAGGTGGGTTTCATCACAATAATGCAATCTTCAATTCCTGGTTGATAAAGCAAGAACTAACGCCAGCTAACAAATTTCACTAACTTCTACCAAATGCACTGTAACACAGCTTCTTGCAGTCGGTTATTACATCAGTAGGATAGCTACTGACTGAAACAATGGCTGTTTTCACACCCTACCACCAATGCATATAATGTGGGTTAGTAACCCAATGTTCACTGAATGTGTTGCATGCAGCAGATGTGTGGAGTGTGTTCATGCATGTGACACCACAATTTGATAGTAACAGAATGAATGATAACGTGTAGACGGGCTGTCGTTCATGTCAAATACTAGATAGGAAAGGCTGAGCAAAGCTGTAGTTTATGAAGTAAATAGGTGCGCTGGACCAGATTACACTTGACCCCGAACCACGGGGGATGCAGAAAAGAATGGGAAGACTAAAGTGAAGAAAATAATGTCATTAAATGATTAATCTGTTTATTTACATGCGTTATCAATGACTACTGAGCCATGTTTTCAGTCAACCAAAACCAGTTTACTTCCTACTGTTAAGCCATGAGGTATAAAATAAGTACAGTAAGAAAAGGAAAAATATCACTTCTGATCTTCTATTTTGAAACACCCTCTGAAAAAAAAAATCTGAAAAATGCATGTGATAAAATGTTTTCTTCTTATCAATATAACCTTTTCATATTTATTTTTCCTTCATGTTTGAAATAAAAAGCTCAAAGTGCTTTTTTCTTTCTTTACATGCTTGTCTTATACTGCATGTGCTTGGCAAAGTAAATCAGTTGATGGTGAAAACGTTACTACTGCTGGCATGTAGGCGAATGAATGACTGTGTATGGCACTGAATTGCTCATTTCTATTTCCCAATGTCATTTCTTACTGCGAAAGTACTGAAGATGATCTCTGGAACATCCTGGAGTGAGTCATGTTTCGTTAAAATTACATGAAAATCAAGAGACTATCATGTATGCTGCAATTACTGAATACAACCATCATGTAAGATATTACTGAATATTGTGCTTGAGTGGTAAATATTTAAGAACCTTTTTCACACAGTAATACTAATTTCTTCAAAAGCTGGGTTGGAAACAATTAATCAATACTATCAAATAAGTTTTGTTGTTGTTGTTGTTTTTCAAAGGAGTTAGAAATAGCAAAATTACAGCAAAATGCATGTTTTTTCTTCCCATGCTTGAGATTAGTCTGATTCAGGATGTGGATGCAATGCTTTCTCAAACTAGAAAACACACCCTGAGGATCCATGGGAAACAAGATCAGTTCCAATCACTACTGAATGCTTTTTCCATAGTGTCTCTATCAGAGCTCAGACAAACAAGTGCTATCCGCTCCTCAAATGTAAGACAAAGTGTAACAAATGCACAGAAAAGCCCAACAAGCTTAAGAATTTCACAAGTGCCAACATTGGGTATTTTCATTTTTTTTGGTGTATGTGTTCATATGTATGTAAGGAACAGAAATGCATGTTTGACACTTAGCTTTTTTTTCTTTTTTCATGTTAATGCATCCTGCCATATTTGCAAGGTCAGTCTTTTGTCTATGTTCCACTGTGCTAGAGAACAATCCAACTCAAAAGTCTAATTTCTATGATACAAAAACAGAGGGAATGTAATCAAAAACTCTTAGTCTTCTCAAAACTTGAATTTCATCCCTTAGTATTGTTTAGTCCTGTCTATCTTTCACTGCCTGTCTTTTGTTCTATACCTGAGAAATGGTTTTACATATTATATTAACGCAAATCATTTGCAGCAGATCACATGAATCATACTTAGATCACTTAGGGAACTCCCTGCCCTGAACTGTAGCACATCTGTCTGCAGTTTTATCAAGACAGGTCTGCATGCTGATTAGTTGAATTGGTTCACATAAGTATCATCAATTCATCAAAAAGATGGACTCAACAGCTATCAATGCAATGACCATTTCTGTATGAGGGAAAACAATGAAAAGTCAGATCTACATTTCTAGAGATGGCTTTTTTTTTTTTACCTCTATTTTTTCCCTCATGTGCATGTGTGCGCCTATGCATGTGTGTGCTGTTGTTGTTAGTTTCCCCCTTCCATATAGTCTATTAAAAAAAAAAAATGCATTTCTATCCCTAGCCAATTCTTACCAGATAAGGCTATCAGCTCTCAATATCTGATAGCATAAACTTGTTCCTTCTCACTTCAATGCAAATGAAAGGCTCAAATCAAATTTGTTTTCGTACATCAGTTTTCGTTGTTTGATTCATACATTTTATAAATGGGAGCCGTTGTTACCTCCACTTGTGTATTCACACATTTTCAGTAGTATTCGTGACAAGTGCTCTTTTTAATTCTTCGCTACAAAGATATTTCACTTTCACAAAATACAAGGTTAGCTGATAATCTGTAAGCTTGTCTGTCTGTATGAAACCTGTCTCATTTCATTCTAGTCATGAATGATTCACATTATAAACTATCAACTGACAATCTAGCTATCTTCATCGAACGCTGCAGGAATACAAGTCTTCAAATATTGTGGGAGAAACACAGCATCATGACTAGTGAGCAAAGTGAATACCATCAAATGACAAATGTGTGCACAGAAAAACATTACATTAACAATAGCCAGTAGGCTTAAAAAAAAAAAAAAAAAGACTCAAACAGAAGAGAAAACCAAAGATTGAAAATATTTTCAAGCACAGGATTTCTGTAGTAGAAAGGCATTTAGAAAATAGCTTGCCTTCTGCCCATAAATATGTATATGTAGGCCTCTGTGACTAGTAACTGAACAGGAGTTCAAGGCATTCCATGAATATATCCTTTGTGCTTGAAGCAAAGAGGAGAGCACAGGTTGGATGGATACCATAGTTCAGGACTTGACATAATTTCTTAAATTTCCTGAATTGTCCCTTTATATTTAAGACTGAAAAGCCAGTTTACAACAACTGATCTAATTCTAAGACTGCTGTAAAATTTATAGGACAGTAAGATTACAGTAGAAGCTGGTTTCAACAGAACCAAAGCTGACAAACTAAACTTATGCTCCATGCATGTGCAACAAACAAAATTCCTACAAATACTGACTGATGGTAGCATGACAGGGTCCCTGAATGTTCTATCCAGTCATTTCATTTCTCACCCATAATAAATTTTTTCAAGTCTCAGATTTCAAATGAATTTTCTTGTTTGATACGGCTGCATAATTTGCCCTTACTATTGTTGATGATTATGTCAAAATGAGTACGGTGAAATGGTCATCTGTGATGGTAACATCGTATCAATATGGACTTCTTCACAGTTTCATTAAATCCTCTGAATGGTCTATTACCAGTCACAAGTATGGTCATGATAAAAATACAACAAAACCATGTGAACATAATTATATAACCTTCATTCTTAGCAATTTCCATTTGAGTGCTCGTAAATAACTTTTCTGTGATTATGTGATTATGCCACACAACAGCTGTAGAGAACATAATGGCAAAGCATCATATTTCACACACACACACTGCAAAACGGAGAAAGACAAAAAAAGCAGTAGGTGAATTGGTAAAGCATTACCATTCTACTGAAGAGTCAGTTTGTGGTTGCAAAGCTATTTCTATATGTTCTAGGTTTCACAAGGATTTGTAAAACTATGATTCAAATTTCACCGTGTACTATTTTACAAAAGCAAGAGCAAACAAAAAAGCAGTAACTGGCTATACAATGCCAAGACTGAGGCTGCAGTGAACATGCTATACACACCTCTTCTTTGGAAGGCGGCTTCCTCCTATTCTTAGGAGTGTTGTGTGGAGCATCTCTTTCTTGTGGCCCTCCCCGACCTCTGCCACGGTAGTTGGCCAAATCTGTGGTATCCACTATGGGCTCATAATGCGACGAATCTCGAATGTCCTTTACATAAAGAAGTAATATAAATGTTGATATTTGTATACTTATCATGTCTTCAAAAAAGCTCATTAAATTGTATGATCTTAAATCTGATATTAACTGAAGACTGATAGTACTGGCTTGTGCTATTTAATAATAATAATATATCTAAAATGCAAAACAAAAAATACACAGATATTCAAATCTAAAAATCCTTGTACAAAATAAGGATCTATATAATGAAACAATACCATCTGCCTAGATCAAGAGTGTAATTTTATTTACAATCTTGAGGATTTTTTTTTTCATTGTTTAAATTCTATTCTAAGTCATAAACTCTTGAAAGTTGAACAAAGCAACATTAACCATACCCCTTGAGATTTTGGCCTGTCTTTTCCAGGTCTGTTAGCATCTCTGTGATGGTTTTGGCCCCTGCCCCTGCCCCTTGGTTTTGGTGCTCCCTCTGCAGGCAGTGTCTGCAAATGAGGAAACATAATGGATTCATTATCTAACAATATCATGACACTATTCAGGACATTTTTGGCAACACATTTTAATAGTGGATGTGCTTTTTAGTGAATGATAATTTTTGTTACCTTCTCCACATCACTCTGCACCGAAGAGCCACTTTTTCAGCTGGCTAAGTTATTTCCCTTTGCCAAGTAAAAAAGATTTCAGACAAGCATTGCAAAGAAAGAAACAAAGTCACTTTAACTCTACTTGTTTAAAACATGTGCGGCAAAAAATTATGGAAAACAATATTGCCTTGGAAAAAAAAATGTCATCATACTGTGAATTTTTCAGAATTTTCTATCACTTGTGTTTTAAACAATGAGAGAAGAAGTGATTTCTTCCTTCTTTACAATGCTTATACTATATCTCTTGTACTAGGTTAAGGGAAATTGGCTGAAGGTCAAACTGGCTCATCTACAAGACCACTTCACAATAACTAAACATACAACACATTAACAGGTCTAGGCTGGGCCCCAGAGTTTTCACACCACTCTGCCCCAAATGGGCTCAGCTTTAAAACATCTGATTTTATGTCATGGCTAATCTCAACTTATTTTGGCATCAAATTATCATGACCAAAGTAGATTTATCCACAGCTTTATTTTTAAAGAAAAATTCTAAATTCAGTTTGTTTTAATAAAATCATTTGATAACAAAAGCAAATTATTCATTTCCAAAACTTCATAACTTAAAACATCACAATTCTATTTTGAGAACTGTGGAAAACTGAATATTGCAGAGGAAAAAAAAAAGACAATGCCAGCTTAATGAAACAGCTGATGTGAAATGCAGCTCGTATGACATAGCGAGACCTGTCATTTTAAATTTTCTCATATTTTCCTACAAAAGTTGGAACATTTCAAGTAGGCCTGTGCATGACCAACAATGTTTGTGACCGAAGGTTAACGGTTAACCAGCTCCCATGACCGTCGATGATCAATTATTCTATCGGTTAAATATTTTCCTCTTTGTCATGTGTAACATCAGTTATGATTATGGCCTTGACCTTAGTCTACTGTCACCAAAAACAAAAAATGCTCAGTCAGCCTGAGTTTCGATCACTTGACCTTTGACCAGTGACTTAGATTAAGAAAAACTTGGGGTGTGAAACTCAAAATTTCACGAATCTGACTCTACAGATCGAGTGGGCGCCGAATTCTAGTGCAGTCTGATTCCAAATATTACCTTATAACTCTCATTAGTTGTGATTTTAATTTGATCAAAAAATGTGGCAACTGTCTCACCAGTTACTAATTTGGGAAGGAAATACCACGTGTTTTTGCTGTAAGACAACAATAGTCTGTTTCATATGGCTTTTACCTTTTTTTTTTTCAAGATATCGTAATTTGGCGCATACATTATGGTCTGTTTCAGTCGTTTATTCAAAGAAGTTTGCACTGGGGAGGGGGTTGAGGGGTGTATAAGGGGGGAGAGGGGACAAG
>JBCEWB010000014.1:1300719-1331959 GCA_039654565.1 Peronia peronii | reverse complement strand
GATAGATAGATAGATAGATAGATAGATAGATAGATAGATAGATAGATAGATAGATAGATAGATAGATAGGCACATGGCTGAATTAACTGATTAATTAACACATCGGTTAAATAATAATTCATAAAAATTATTAAAAATCAAACCCATGAGTTTTTTTGTTTTTTTTTTTCGTTTAATGAAAGCTACCGCACTGATTAACTGGTAAAAGACACTGGTGTAAAACAAATAAAATATTGTGCTTTTCTGTTCCTTGTCCACCTCTGAGAAGCCATGAGTCACATTCTGCATTCCATGAGCTACAGTCACTCGGCATTCCACCAATTCCACAGGCAAAAGATCGCCTCAACAATGTTTGCAAACAATCGTTTAAGAGCTGCATATCCTTCTTACGGTCCACTAAACAAACTCTTCTGGACCGTCGGTGTTTATAAACAAGATCTAAAACAACTTTTCGTGTTTGAAGCAGCTCATAATGCGGCTCATTTCACAACTTTTGTACTGGATTGTTCTATAGATGAGCGACCATTGCTAAGGGGGCTAACGCTGGCAAGGAATCTCCAAACAAAGGGAAAGAAGAGATGGTCAGTCTATGTCACAGGCGTGTAAAGACAATAAATCAACTGTAAAGTTGCACGTCCGATAATGGACATCGTTCGGAATCTCTTTGTGATCACGCCATGGTGATAAACGCTGGGTTTGTTTAACATTGTGAAATGCGATATGATAGAGGCACCATGTTCCCTTTGCTTACATTGTGGAACATTTTTTTTCCCTTAAGCCTTGTAAGATTATGTCGGCTTTAAGTAGCTGCCTGATTTTGGTGAGAATTTTTATGGGTAGAAATTTGGAATTTGGAAATTTTGCCCGGACAGCGGCAGTCAGCCTATTCTTTCATCGATTTTGAACTGCCAAGGGTTCTTCAACGTGCGTAACGTACACACGAGGTCTCCGAAATATATCCGAGAAGACTAGACGTCGGGCTTCCGTACTCAGAGGAAGCCAGGGGACCATTGAGTCACTGAAAAAAATGAAGGTTCCCATCTTTGTGTCCTTCCATCCCCCAATGGAGGACACGCGAGTCATTCCCGGCCTCACCGCCATGAGTTGTTTTCACGCTGAAGCAGACGCCAAACCACAGAGCCACTGTGCCCCCCCTCCCCCCCCCCCCCTGCTTTGTGGAACACACTGTGCTGTGAGCAATTTATACAACATAGGTAGTCATTGTTCAACTTATGATGTAACAATAATGTCATCGTACAACTATGATGTAACAATAATGTTAAACAGGGCAAGAGGATAGACTGATTAACTTTCCATGCATGACGATTGAGAAGACAACTTGTTTCGTGTCTTTGTTTCCCATGTTATACTCGCTATCAGCTACTACTTGGCCAAGCCATTCGCCACGTAAACTAGTTCATTCCACAAACTTATTTCAGGGATAGATGATGATTACTAAGCTTAAATTCCATTATGTTATACTCAAGGGTATCTATACATCCTCCAACCATTTCGGCAATCCTTCAGTTCTGATACGAACTAACCTGTAAACACTATCTGAGTGAGTCAAGCTTATGTTCCAAAAGAACACTGATAACTATTACAGATAAATGCACGGATTTATGATTAGTGTATGGAACAATAATAATAATAATAATAATAGAGAATATGTATATAGCGCCCATCCCCGTACACTATAGGCTCTAAGCGCTCTACAATCTATTATTACCCCGACAGACCCAAAGAAGACACTCATAAATGTTCTCAGATTCCTGGGAAGCATACAAGGCGGTTGCCTGTTAGGCGTTCAAATTCTTATCAGTCTAACAATATCGTTCACTATCTATAGTCGGGTACCCATTCGAATCTGGGTGGAGTCAGGAAATGTGTGGAAATTGTCTTTCCCAAGGACAAAATGTCGGGATCTGTCAGGATTCGAACCCGAAACTTCAGATCCCGAGTCCGACGGCCCAACCGCTAAGCCACCGACAAATAGCTGTGTATGCAGATAATATTATTGACCCCTCTGGTTCTTTCTCATTTGTCACTTAGGACAAGTAAAACAAAGTGAGATATGACTGAAACAACAGAAGGAGGAACAAGTTTGCCCAAATAAAGGTCATGTCCAAAAGGTTTATGTCTCTCCTGTTAGTGACAACGACTGTATTTCGTTCCGTGTTGATGAGCAATTGCTTGTACTGCATAGGTCCTTTTGAGAACTTAAAAGTAACTTCTGTTTAAAATGTTTTCCTTCCACAGCAAAAACTCAATACATGAAGCTTTCTATAGATAAATAGATAGTTTCAGAAAAGCGAAGGTGGATTCAGTCGATAAATATCTAGTCAGCCAAAAGACAGATTGGGTTTGTCTAGTTGAATGCTTGGACAATATCTGACCATATTAGCTGTATCTTACTTGAAGAAATGTTTTGCAATCCCACGCCACTGCCATCGCTGTCTGTTCTCCCCACTCCCTCCCCCCACCCCCCTTCCCCGGGAGGACTTCAACACTCCATCTTAATAACGGTAACACTTAACAAGCGTGACATTCTTTAAGAGCGGACCAGGTCCACTCTCTCCTGGTCTGGCAGCGCAAGTGGACACACCTGAGCGCTTCCATTGGTCTTGATCATGGCAAGGTAATCAAGCATGAGCATGTTCCTTTTATCGCCTGTATGTGGGGCCCGGGGACACGCTAAGGTGAGTTCAAGCTATATGAACGTGTTACGACAACGTATTTTGTTTAACAGACCGTCCAAGAGCGTGTGACTAGCCTTGCAAACAAGGGTGGCACCAGCTGAATCATCGGCTACTTTCATTCACGTCAAGTCTACATCATGACAATTTCAAGCTTGACACACCACAAACGGCTGTCTCCGGAGCGAATATGTCTAAGAAAGTAGTCCACTGTAGTAAGATGTCCACATACGTAATGGACTAGCGGAGCGGCCAAATGACAGGGTTCATTAGACATAGAACAGAATCCACATTCTGAGTTTCAATCCCTTTACCTATATGCAATTTTACCGATTCCAAGTGTTCACAGTAGATTTCTTGTAGTCATAGTCTTCATTGGCTTAAACGGGGGGGGGGGGGGAGGGGGGGGGAATTTTCCAATCTTATCTTTGCTATCAGTGTCTAAAGTTTTTTGTCACTCTGTCATTGTTTCTTAGTCTGATGAACAAAGACCACAGAAATGATCTCGAAATGTAACTTCGGTCTGACATCTGTAGTAAGTGAAGACTGACAGAAAATGGCTTAAAGATGGCAAAAACGAGGATCTATCATTCAGTTTTCTTCTGAATGACAGACAAAATAGAGTTAGAATGTTTCGTCAGACATTTAAGCTTAAGGATTCTGTTTATCTCATTTTACAGAGTTCTGTCATGTGGGATTCAATATGGTGACTTAGATATCATAGAAAGTAAAACTGCATCATGACTGTTCAAGTCATCAAATCGAGTACCTTCACCCAGCGATACAAGACAAAAATTCAGTGATGTATGTTTGATTTGACCATTATTGACCCAAAATGGGTCGGCTGAAACATTCTAGTGCAAATACACAATCGCTAAGGAGGCTCGAAAGACTGTTGCATCAGTCACTGACACATGCAGCCTACAGTATTTGAGTCTTGCAAGAAGCTGTTGACATTATGGAACAGAGTATAGCAGAGAGGAACCTAAAGTGAATCAGGACAACAAAATCAAAATATCAGCAGCCCTAGAAATTGCCAAATAGCGTGAATCCTAAGGGGAAGTAACGTGACACGGAAATCAGAACTGATCCCGACATTAATAAAAGTTACTGGACATTACGTCGCCCTAAACAACACAACAAACAAAGAAAGGTCAGGTATCGTAAGAGCAAAGTAACCAAATTCTCATAGAGGGACTGGGTTTCTACAGTCTATCAATATCAATTCATTAGTCATAACAAAACCTTTGTTCTGACGCTCCTTTCAACACAGTCAACCCTTGGCAAAACTCCCTCAGTGCGCCCCTTCAAGGAAGGCACCGGTGGAGGCAAGTTACAAGATTACGGGTAGAAAACAAAACCCTGCTCTTCAGAACAGAATGGGGAGAGCGGATTAAACTTCTCACTCTATGAAAAGCCGATTAACTTAATACACTAAGGTGAACGATATGGTCTGTAGCTGGCAGCAGGTTCATACCTACCAGGATTAGATATTAGATTAGCAGTAGATGGGATTATCGAGCCGAGTCCTACCTGTTCAGGTGACCAGTTCTCCTCTGGGGGCTCCAGCCTGCCGGATTATCTGAAGTTCTCACGGGGTTCCTGAAACACACGGGTACTCCGGTGCAGGTCGGTATGTACGTTGAGATAGGGAACTCCTCTGTCCCCAGTGCCAGTGACGGCGAGGACTCAGGCCAAATCCACGCTAAGCAGACAGCCCTGAAGAACTTGAGGTCGCTCAAAATACACACAGGCAGGCACACTTCTGGAGGTCCTGCTTTGAAGCACTGACGGGGGAAACTGATCAGCCAAACTCTGGTTCCGGAAAATTTATTCCCTACCCGGGATTAAATCTATGTGAGACAGAACATGTAATTGGTCAATTTAGTTTGGCCGAGCGATCGATGGCTAGTGAGTGACCCAGGGTCAGAGAGTCATTCAGTGTAGAGACTTTATATCATTTGTTGTCCCATTGTTTGCTGAGGAAGCGGACTGTCTTTGAAAACAAATCTCCATCTATATTCCTGCACTGGGACTCATGTCATTGGTTTCAGAAAGAAAAAGAGAGCTCTTTTATCCACCTGTGGAACAAATAAACAGTTTATTAGAAACACAATATACCACATTTTAGATAAAGTAAAATGGCATTGAGAGTAATAAAACTTCTTAGAAATATGGTTTGAAAATTGAATGAGAATGACCATGTGCCAACTAATCTGGCAAATATCGCTTTGCATTAGCAAACCTAGGTCATTATCTAGAGAAGGGCAACAGCAGTTCTGTATTCAGGTATTTATTTAGTTGAATACGTCAAACGATGCCACGAAATTAAAACCCTGAGTATTTCGAAATTAATACGTATTTTGGTTAAGTCTAAATTATCAGGAGAACGACCATGTGCCAACTAGTGTTGCAATATTCGCTTTGTATTAGAAAATCTAGGTCATTATCTGAAAAAGCGCAGCCGCAGTTCTGTATTTAGGTATTTATTTACAGTTGAATACGTCAAACAATGTCATGAAACTAAAATTAATTATGCGATCGAATCTATTTCGAAATTAATACGCATTTTGTCTAAATCTAAATTCCAAAGTTGTGATCGGTATTATACTGCGTTTAACCCAGATTATCCATGGCATTATCTGTGATTCGTACAGTCTAAGCACAGATCTAGAAGATTTTTGGTGTCCAAAGACTACTGTAAAACTGTTCACATCACATTTTCGTTTGACTTAGAGATCGTTTGCTCATAAAGGCGAAAGGCATATTGCAATTAATCTGTAGTTTAACCCATGTTTCGCTTGGGGACTTTTCTCCTATTATTTTTCCCTTGCATTTTAGTCAAGAAATAACTCGTGTAATTGCTGTAGTTGTCATTGCTAATCTGTCAGTGACATCATAATCGCTGTGAATCTGACCCAAACACAGCGACCTGCCATGACGCACACCAAGTCTCTATTCCAGGATTAAAACACCTTGTACCTCAATCCTCGGAGGAACAAAGGAAATACAACCAGGATGTAACTTTGAGAAATACTGCTTTGAGCATTTTTTTTTTCATCCCTTCCGAACTCGTATTACAGTGTCAATTAGTACATGTACTCCCTTAAAACACTATCAACTCAACCGTGATGGGATAAGTACGCTGGAGTTGGCTACTGTCCTTGCTCCTTAAAGTCTCAAATGTCATTTCTTGAATCATCTATTTAGATGTGACAGCTGACTGATAACTCCATTGTTAAAATGTTCGCAGCAGAATGACCATTGATGTTTTAAACAAAGAGTTACTGATGAGCATTAACAGACACATGAATATTTTTTACACTTATATATGCTCCACATCCCCGAGATTGGAATAAATAAATAAATAAATAATAACAATGCCACAACAGCTGATCACGACATGCATTTTGGTCATAATACATGATATCTAGAGCATAACATGAGGCCGTTTTTTCAAAGTGTCTTTTTTCTGCATCTAAACAGCACGTGCTATATAATTACAATATAACTGTACTAATGTGCTTTCACGAAATGGCTTTATCAGTCTTGCTTCCCTCTTTGACGCTTTGGTGATTAGCTTGTATAGATAAGTATCTTCAGATGACCTTCATAAAATTAGCGCTTTAGCTGTTGCGTATTTTTCCAAGATCTCGCCGATCAACTTTAATCTATACTGGGCATTATTACTGGACATGAGTTTGGTATTATAATCTATGATATTAAGCCACTCGCCACAGATCCAGGGTCAAGAAAACTATCACGTCATAATCTGCTACGGTTTCACCAAAAATGTCATTAGGCACTTCACTGCAGCTTAACTCAGTAAATTAGAGAAGCGTTTGAAGGCCGTGTTGACTCTGCGATGGACCTGGAAAGCTGATAATGCGATATTGAGAACTCTTGCCGGGTCTCTCCACTAGTCTGAGCTGCAGCTAAGAAGAAAAGGAGATCAGGCGCTGGTTCTCTACTGTTCTTCCTCACTCCAGCAGGTCAGTTCCTGGCCGAGACCGCCAAGTAGCCGTTAGTAGCTGTTAACAGGAGTGGATCTAGAGGATCACACGTCGGTCACACTCATATCCTCTAATTCTTCAGCCGCCTTTACTGCAAAGTTCCAGAACAAACATTCAGCACTCACTATCGGCGACGTCCAGCCACACCGTTCTGAGCGACGTTTCTACCCTAAGTAGCCGAACCATGTGGGACCAACATAAAGGTTGTTTTACTCCTGAGGTTAAGATACGTACGTTTTATCTTTCCACGCTTGGTGTTGCTGGTGTTGTTATTGTCGTTGTTGCTGTTGTGTTATTCGTTGTTATTTCATACCAGAAAGATTTGTACGAAAGCTTGTCCGCAGTTCCTCGCTTGAGCACTCTTCCAAAATAAATAAGTTACACACACAAAATAATCCTAGATAGTCAGTCTCATGCTGTTGGGGCGGCCTACAGCCTCTATATCTTTCTCTCAAAGAACCGGGCTAGAGTCTCATTTCCTGCGAGTTCTGGAACTACTCTTTCATTGACTGCATGTTGTCACTGGTTTTCACAGGGGGGCGGGGTCATGTCAAAGTGTGTGTGCGCCCACTGCAAAATCAAGCGGAAAATTTGACAACCGCTTGACCGTAGGCGTGGATGATTGGTGGTAGCAAACCTAGGCCCATGCCCAACAGCAAAAAAATAAGTAACTCGAGCCAAGACAAAGGCTCCTTGTCTTTGACCATTCTTAACAAGTACAACTATGTGATTCCACCGTTATGAAAAATACTGCGCAATTGTCCTTTTACGCGAAATGTGATCAACAGTTTGAGTGGAGCAAGAAAAAAGACTGACGAAAAAGAAAAAAGATAGGATCTGTCATGAAGCTATGCAGAACAATATGATTATTTATAATTTATTTATAATTTTGTACCTTGCACTTCAGTCCAATATAAATATATATTATTTTGTTGTTGTTGTTGTTGTTGTTGTTGTTGTTGTTGTTGAAGTGGTTCATTGTCACAGTTAAATTATCTATTGTAATTTTTTTGCTAAGAATCTTTCGATTTCATAGTACTGTGGCATCACCCAGAAAATCCATAACACATGTCACAGTGCAATGGCAGGCCGAATCATATGCATCCTGTTCAACTTTTCAATAATTTTAATTTCAAACCATAATTTTACAATAAACAAACTGTATGTTTTCAAGTCAAGATATTTGTTTCATTAACTATTTTCTGAACCTGAGCATTATAATATCTGTCCCCTTTTTGTTTGTGTGTCTGTTTGTCTATTTGTTTGTTTATTTGTCTGTTTGTTTAATTTGTTTGTTAGTTTAGTTGTTTGTCTATTTGTTTAGTTTATGTGTTTAGTTTGTTTGTTTAATTTGTTTCATTTGTCTTCTTGTCTTGCTCGAAGATGAAACCAATGAAAAAGATGTATTAACAAACAAACAAACAAACAAATCAAACTATACGAATTAAAACATCCACACACAAACAGGGAACCCTTATGAAATCACTGATAATTTCCGGAAATATTTTATGTGCATGAGATCAAGTTCTATGTTACTGCCTACATAATTGAGTCTTACGGGTAAATAATCCGGTCACTGATCTAATTACTGACCATGATAATCTGAAGCATAACTTTCAAAGAAATAAAATTGTCATTAGCTCCAACTGATTTGAATTCAGGGTCAAAAGTACAGTGGTTGGTATATCATATTAGGGTCATTCTTTGACATGCAAAGGTATAATATTAGATTAGGCTTATAACAACTAGATCTAATTAGAGAAAGGAAGCATAGTATACTTTCAGCTTTTCATTCTGTATAATATATCAGTTTGACTCAATGTACAGTTTTAGAAAAGTATGTATGTACTGTCTAATTTATCCGTCCTTCCTTCGTTCCTTTCGCCCTTACTTTCTTCCTTCCTTCCTTCATTCAATCCTTCCTTCCTTCCTTCTTTCATTCATTCATTCATGAGATGAAATGAGAAGAGATAAAATTAGATGAAATGAGGCGAGATGAGATGAAAAGAGATAAAATTAGATGAAATGAGGCGAGATGAGATGAAAAGAGATAAAATTAGATGAAATGAGGCGAGATGAGATGAAATGAGATAAAATGAAATAAAATGAGATGATATGAAATATGATGAGGGAAAATAAGACGAAAATGAGATAAATAAGATGACATGAAATGAGATGAGATTAGATGAAATAATATAGATTAAACGAGATGAAATAAATGAGATGAGATAAGAAGAAATAAGATCAGTTGACACGAGATGAAATAAGAGGAGATGATATGAAATGGAATGAGATGAGGTGAGATAATACGACATGAAGGGATGACATAAGATGAGATGAGATTAAAATAGGTGGAATGAGATGAGATCAATTGAGGTGAGATGAGGTAGAATCAGATGAGATATAATAAAATGACGCAAACTGAGATAACAAGGAATGAGATAAGATGGGATGAGATGTGTTAAGTATGGTATGGTATGGTATGATATGGTATGGTATGGTATGGTATGGTATGGTATGGCAAGGTATGGTATGGTATGGTATGCTATACTATGCTATGCTATGCTATGCTATGGCATGGTATGGTATGGTATGCTATGGTGTGCTGTGGTATGCTGTGATATGGTATGGTATGCTATGCTATGCTATGCTGTAGTATGCTATGCTGTGCTATGGTATGCCATGCTATGGTATGCTATGGTATGCTATGGTATGCTATGCGGTGGTATGGTATGCTATGCTATGGTATGCTTTGCTATGCTATGCTATGCTATGATAAGGTAAGGTAAGGTAAGGCAAGGTAGGTAAGGGAAGGTAAGGCAGGGTAAGGTAGAGCAAGGTAAGGTAAGGTAATGTAATGTAAAGTAATATAAGGTAAGATAAGGTAAGGCAAGGCAAGGTAAGGTAAGGTAAGGTAAGGTAATGTAAGGTAAGGTAGGGTAAGGTAAGGTAATGTAAGGTAAGGTAGAGTAATGTAAGGTAAGGCAAGGCAAGGCAAGGTAAGGCAAGGCAAGGCAAGGTAAGGTAAGGTAAGGTAATGTAAGGTAAGGTAGGGTAAGGTAAGGTAATGTAAGGTAAGGTAGAGTAATGTAAGGCAAGGCAAGGCAAGGCAAGGCAAGGCAAGGTAAGGTAAGGTAAGGTAAGACAACGCAAGGCAGGGCAAGGCAAGGCAATGTAAGGTAAAGCAAAGTGAGGTAAGGTAAGGTAAAGTAAGGGAATCAGCTCATGTAGGCTAAGGTAAGCTAAGGTAAGATGAATTTTGTATGTCCTCAAGACTAAATTCCGTTCACACGTGATGAGACACGGTGTCATATGCGAGATACATTCGCACTCATCACAAACTTATCGCGAACAACATCAGAACAAGAGAAAAATACGATGACTTGAGCACACTGCAGTCTCATACCACGATGCTGTGCAGTTATAATTTCTATCTAATGAAATAATAATACACCATTTCCACAGCATTTTCTCTCTCTTCTCGATGTTTTTCTGAGAATGTCTGCTTCTCCCATGTTATCCTAAAATACAGAACTACTAAAATCTTGATATTTTTACCAATTTGTTTTTTCTTTTTTTTTTTTTAGAAGATACTGAATAAGTCAGGAAATAACGGAACAATTACAGTCGTAAAAAAAAATAGTTTAAAGGTCTTATATTCCTCTTAATATTGTTGCTGCTGGTGGTGGTGGTGATGGCGCCTCCTGTCAATACAACTGCCATTGTCGTTGTTGTTGTTGCTGTTGTTGTTGTTGTCGTCGTTGCAGCTGCTGTTACTACTATTGTTGTTGTTGTTATTGTTGTTGTTGTTGTTGTTGTTGTTGTTAATCTCTCTTTTATCACTTAATTAAGGAAATATATTTTTGTCTTGTTATTGTCTGTTTCAAGATAATCTTTATTAGGAAGCAATAATTGTACAATCGGGTGATCTAATCTGTTGCTTATAAAGTCATAAGTTCTTTCATACATGTAGTTGTTGTTTGCTAGAAGTTTCATCTTATGTGACAGTTCCATTTAACAAACTGATTGCTATTGCAAGTTATGAATGATCAACAATGATTTCTTTTCAGACTTATAACACTGTATAAATTATCACCAAAATCAAAGCACACTTTAAGGATATGGAAACAAGGCGTCTCAGAATTTAACAACAGTCATGTTCTAGGCTCCCCCAAGCCATTATCTTAATGAATTAAAATCTATACTTTTTAGACTAAATCAAGCAATTCTTCAAGAAAATCTATAAAGCAGGGCTTTGGACTAACAGTTTTCTGTAAATAGGATTTTCTCACTCGTTTGGAAACAAAGTCGGTTAATTCACTCATGATTTAATTCACTGAACTTGTCATGCATCTTTTTTTTTTTTTTTAGTAGTTTCCTCATTTAGCACTGTTTTAATAATAATAATAATAATATTATTATTATTATTATTATTTTACTATTATTATTATTATTATTCTCATCATCATCACTATGATTATTTTCAAAGTCTGCATTAAATCTGAAAATTATGTTAAATTCCCATTCCCTCAATACTATCAAGTTTTTCTTCTGCATTCATGCCACATAAAGGAATGAGTGCCAAAGGGTTGCTGTTTGAGTTTAGCAACGAATAACTAGCTAATTTATATCCTTTCCTGGCAGTCATTTGTTTCTCTGCAAGAGTAACACCCAATGTATAGAATTATACATAAACAAACAAACAGAAAAAAGTTAATATAAACAAAAATATGAAACCTTACCTAGTCCGTATCAAAACATGCATTATCCAAGACGCACAGTACAGTTATGTTTATTTACAGGCAACAGATGTTGGTCATATATAAAACCCCTCTGTGCTATCTTGTCCCTATATGCCACTGTCTATTAGCCAGTGTTCAGTTAGGCCTGCGCAATACGGGAAACACACAATGATATTAGCTGATGGACGTGTGAGGTTTCTGATCTGTCCCAGAAAGTGTGCCAGCACCAAACAAGATCAAACACTGACTCTAACGAGATCCACCAGGACTATAGGAAAATGTTTATTGGATTTGGCGGTTGTAAAAACATTCCTGTGTTAAAAGCATAGAACTTCGATATTTAATCCGTTCTTCATTCCGTGATTCGCCTTATTTCGGAAATCTGTTGGTACCGTTTCATTTTATATAATATCATACGTTCCAGTGGCGTTTGGTACCTACAAGGGAACCATGTTCATTTCACAAATAATGCCAGGATTCTGTTCATCGGAAAGTAAAGGTTATCAGTAGCAAAGTGAAGAGTCCAACGATATAAATGATAAAAACCGCTGAATGAAAACTAAATAAAGTTTAGATATGTAAAAGCCGAGGTATATTGAAATCATTTTAATGGGACATATTTCAAAACTTCGTTAAACAAATTCACGATGTCTCCTATGATCATATGCGTGGGGAAAAGGCTAAATTATTTTACATGACAAGTTAGACCATTAGGCTGGGACCAAAGTCTGCATATAAAATAATATATGTTACTTGTACACATAGAAAGATATTACATGAAACATTAGTTTGGTGATGAATAAGACTACAGTTTCCGTTCAAGACGTAACTCTTCCAAAATCTTTGAAATAGAATGCCTTTACTTACCGAACTCCTCAGACTTGGCCTATCAGGCCCGAAAATGTTCCACCAAACACTTCGAAACAGCTTAACTATTCAGTCTCAGATTTCACACATTTTCGATAGATTGAGTCTACGTATAGACCTGGTGTAAAAAATCCAGAGGAAAAGATCACTTTTGCCATTGGATGTCTTTAAAATCGATAGTTCTTGGCATGAATGTGTTTATCCAGTTGGACGGTAGATTCTGCACCGATGAACTTTGATGGGCCCCAGGAAGAAATGTTTACCAAAAGATGCCAATAGGTCAACATCAAACAAAGGTTTCATTGGTCAGTGTGTTTGCTTTTTAGTCCGAACCTTTCCTCACTTGATATGTTTGATTTAGTGACCAATGCCGATCACAGTGATGAGTAGTTTGCCGGGAGCCTGGAGATTGGGAAGAACCAGTGCTGACTCACAGCTTCGGTGACGCAGTGCAGACAGATCATGTTCCGATAGATCGGTACGTTATGCTCATCAGTCCAGGCCTGCAGGCCTTCTTGCCTTGTGGCCGCATGCTGGACATTTCTGACATGGTTTTGAGTCGGTGTCCTCTCCGACCGGCCATACCTATCTCACACGCGACCACAGACACGGCCGTGCTTGCCTAACGTGATGTTCGGGCCCTCAAAAGTGTGCAAACAAAACCGCATTGTCACCTACAGCGGTGCGCTGTCCGTTTGCCAGAGTTGTCCTGTTTTAGCGCTCTGTCTTCAACGGCTGGCCTTTTGTTTATCTACGCCTTCCCGTATCCATCACTGGCTTCTCGTCTTTTCATCACTGGACTATTAGTCATTGACCTCAGAATGTGCGGAATTACTTGAAAGTCAACATCAAAAAAGCATCGCAAGTATGCCATGTTCGGTCCGGTGTCGGGTTGCCTTGTAATCTGGTCAGTGTATTGTACCCAGATCGGCTTATGGTCAACGGTATGTGGACAGCGGGCAACGGGAAAGAGATGAAATCCTAATAGGATCCTCTTACAACTTGTCGGACCCTTGTCCATGTTAGAACTGATCTCTTAATAACTTGTTAGTACATACATGCAGATTCGCCTGCTCCAACGCTCAAACCACTCAGAGCTTCCCCCTTGTTTTTTTTTTTTTTGTTGTTTTTTTAAATTTATCCCGCACTTTTTGTTTGCGAATGAACAAACATATTTGTGTGAAATTAACGGTTATTCGGTAACGACGTTTTAGATGAGAGATATGTTATTCAACACACGTGTCAACTGGATAAGCATCAATATGGTTTACTTGTTTTCAGTATTTAGACCTAGTAGTTTCTGTCTCGATGTAGCGCGGCAACAAATATACATACCCTCAGTGAAAGCGACGGTAAGACGTAAGGCACGGACACACAGCCACACTGACACATAGATCAGTTCTGTTGCTGGAGACTTTGATATAGAAGTTTCATTGAAAGTATACGTGTGCAATATTTTTGTGTTTAAGATAATGAAATATTACATATAATTAAATTTTATACTCATCTGGTATAATTTTCATCTTTTTTTTTTTTTATGTGCACTTACTCTGTTGTGCAAGCTCTTGCTTTCAGTGAGGCTGTGATAATTAGGCCCTGAGAAGACAATAAGAACGATTACATCTGTACTGAAGTTCACCTATAAGACTGTCTCTGACGCTTACGATCACCTCAAGAATCAGAGAGATTGCTAAATGATTATTTCTTATTTAAATGTTACACTCAGTAACATATTGGTTTGTGTTGTTGCTCTTATTTTCTTTCCGAGTGCCAGACAAATATGAGGATTTGCCAGTTCAAATATAGAAATGTCAGTTTTGATTGCAATATGAGATCTTTTTGAGAACAGGTGAAATTCTGCCCAGGTTTTTGGAAATGTATTTTAATGAAAATGTCACAATTCCCAATCTAGCATTTGGATAAAATGTCAAGTTTTCTGAAGTATTCTAACTATTAAAACATACGTCCGGCTGCTATAAGGCTAAATTTTTCAAGTCTTCGTGGACTACAATAACACATCTAAGCGTTTCATTCCTTTCTTATTATCATTTTCCATCACAGAATTCATATATTTATGTCGTGGGTTTAGGGAATATGAAATACTGTTATAAAACGTGACAAATCATATTCCTGATACTGCCACACCTTTACCCTTTCTTACCATTACCTTGTAGCAGCCAGCATGTGCGTTGTAACTTATTTATTCTAATCTGTAACTTGCGCATTCTCAGGGACTATGACCAGATATTGTCACTTTAAGCCAATCCGCTCGACTACATCTACATTAACGGCATAGACTCGTAAGAAAGGAAATATAGAACATCTCTTTCTATTTTCGTTTGATGTCTTATTGCACTGCTGCTTTAGTCAGTGAGATTGAATATAGTAAAATTATTTTACGTCAACACAGAACCCCCATTTGACATATATATACAGCATATGTTCTTTCTGCAAGATTTAGTCTTACCACGCCAGCGAAGTAAACATGTAAAATTGTATTTTTATGGTTCAACATTTCAGAAAAACTTAACATTTATTGAAATGTCAGGCTGAGAAAAATACTAGTAAAGGCAATAAATTTTCTAAAACAAGGACAATATTTCTCCTCTTCTCAAAAGATCTCATATTACAAACAAAAGTGACATTTCCATTTTTTAAAAAATTATTATTATTTAAGCTAACAAATCCTCACATCTATATGGCCATCGGGAAAAAAAAAAAAAGAGATACGGGCCTTATCTTTTTTTCCCAGTTTCTCATCTTTCTTATTTCTGTAATGCATTTTTTCCCCATTAAAAATGAAGTACAACACTAAAACTGTGATCAAACTTATTTTTGTCCTTTCCTGCCCATTGATTAATTATTTGTGACGTTGTGGTTGCTATTATTGTTGTTTCGTTGATGTCGTCACTGTCGCTTTGGTCGTCGTTGTTATTGTTGTCCCTGTTGTTATTGTTGTTGATGATGATGATGATGGAGTTGTTGTTCTTACTGCCGTTGTTGTTGTTGTTGTTGTTGTTGATGTTGTTGTTGATGTTGTTGTTGACGATGATAATGTTGTTCGTATTGCTGTTGCTGTTTCAACTTTGTCACTCCTTTTAATATTGTGTTCTTTTATTCGCAGATTATTTTCTTTTCATCCTCTCTAAATTCTCTTTCTCTCTCTCTCTTCTCTCTTCTCTCTCTCTCTCTCTCTCTCTCTCTCTATCTTTACAAAATGCGAAAAGTTTGTGGTATTCTACATCAACATTTACCAATCTGGCCGTGAAGATGAGGTTGTGTTGACAACAACAGATGGTGAGGGCCGTACTTCAATCTCTCCCGAGCTCTGCAGGAGCGTCGTCTCCCGCACGCCACGTTATTCCAAGAACGCCGCTCGACGGCGTCAAAAGCCGCTGCCTTTCTGTTTGGCTAGTGCTTAGCAGTCTTTAGAAGCTGCAAAACTGTTATTTCTTCCTCCGAACTTGTTATTTTGGCACGGTGGACAATGGTGGGATTTGATGAGGGTGAAGAAGAAAACGCGAATGTCGTTACCTCCCCTCCAAAAAAAAAACGCTCGTTCTGAGAGATTGCAGTGTTTGGCCGTTAGCAGCGCGTGATGGCGCGTGGTCACGACCTATCGGTCACGCCCAGTTTCCGGTGACAGCTATTGTCACGGTGCGCGTGCGCCATGCTCTCCACCAATAACTCACTATTCTGTGGGGGGACGGGGGATGGGAGGGGAGGATTTAGGAGGGCGGCAAGTGGAGAGGCGTTAATCCCAGGACTTGGTGCATGCCGCTGTTTGCTACTATGATAATGACTTGATTAGGTACCCGTTTGATAAACTCTCCTAATGCCCCCACTAGCCCGAACGTTTAGAAGGAGTGAGTGCGAAGAGAACTGTAAGAGCTCACTACTGAAACTGCCCGAAGCGTGCGGCAAAGCTGTTCATACCAGCAGTCTATTCAAGTTTTGAAAGAAGAAGCGCTTGAAGAAATTGGTGTCAGTTGATGAACTCAAAATTCCACTGAAATTCTAAGGCAAAATCTGTGCCGTTGAACAAGAGGATGAGACGAGAAATCTGCGAATGTTTCATTCACATCACGGCAGGTTAACTAAAGAAAATATAAAATTGGTAACTGAAAAACGTGAGTGAAGTGTCGCACACAAGGGAAAAACTTCAAGGAAAATAAATATATTGCCAATCTTATCTACTGCTTCCTCGCCCAAAAGTGGCACCACATATGGTCATGTCTTTTCCCAGCGAGTCTATTATTTGTTTCTTTCAATTAGGAAAAAAAATATGAACAAATAAAAATGCGACAGTGCGTTGCGTTCATTAAACATGTTCTAAATCATCTATCTAGTCTTCTTCTTCTTCTTTTTTTCCTTTTGTTTTCTGTTTTCTCAACAATAGTTTTCAACGCGTGGATGAATAAATGTTCAGACTTTTATCATCTGTTTTATTTCTTTTTTAAAAATTTTTATTTTTTTATTTATTTATTTATTTATTTACTGTCTCTATTCTCTTCAGAAACATTCTAATATTATTATACGCGCCGATAGACACAATAACAGTTTAAATAGAAACAATAATGTTTAAATAGACTATGTATTTATGAAATAATGACCATATGTAGCCATTTATAATAATTTCATAGATGTGTTGTTACTGTTTTTTTCCTCTCAAAATGGTGGTAATTTTTAAAGCCCTGCCATGCTATATGAGGCTTCAACAGAGATCATTGTCGAAATAAATTTACAATAAAATGTCGTAATTTTGAATCAATTATTATGACAATACCTTTAAGAAAAAATGCATTTATGATAGATGCTTGTCGTGCCCAGTCCTATTGTCAGACAAAAGAGATGTTGAGTAAACAGTGTAAAGAAGAAAAAAAAACGATTTATTTTCATCTAAGTTGAAAGCTGATCACCAAAACATTTGATTAAATTATAACAATAAGAAGAAAACATTCTCTTTTCACCACAATGTTTGGGGGAATTTTGCATGGTGTTATGTTTTGAGTAAAGGGCGCAAAAGTGATTCTCCTCCCCCCCCCCCCCTCCCCCAACCCCCCTCCCTCTTTTCACTGCTTGTTCAACACCTCTTTTGTCTGGCAAGGGAAGTAATAGCGCTGGACACAACGATCTCCCATTTCAAACGTTACTGGCCAACTATGGAGACAATTTTTTAAATAGAATAATAACATTATAAATTTCATTTGAATTCGACCTATGAGATTTGGGTTGCCAAATTATACCAGTTATCCCTTCAAACTAAACAGGAAGTTTTCCTTGCAAAACATTCAGTTGAATGAGATACCTCAAGTCACTTTTTGGGCCTTTCAACATGCTGTGGATGGGTATCTCGGTTGTAAGAGATGGAGAGTGGGCTTTGAAAGAAAACTCTGCGACACAGACCTAGTTAGATTCTATGTACAGATAGCAGCGGAAATGGTATGTTTTTTAAAGAAATAACCTAATGTTGTTTTACCCTACAATTAAACAGCGGAAATGTGACTTGTTTTTCATATTTTGTGCTCTTCCAAATTCATCTTTTTGTTTATACGTTTTCAGAGGCGAATTATAGAGCTTCAAGTCAGCACTTATTAATCTAACCAGAATTGAAAGAGCTACATATGTAATAAAGGAAAAAGAAAAGAAACTAAGCCCCTATTCCTATCTTATAATGTATAGTTCTCATTGACAAAAAGCTTCTGCTTCACAAACCAGACTTCAGCTGAATCAGATTTAGGTTCAACAGTGTTTTACAGCATCATTATCAACGCACTGATTTCTGTAGAAGTGTCTGCCTGTTCATGATTTAAAGAAATGATACTAAGTTTAATACTTTTTAGCAGTACCCGCTATGTTCATCCCAACTACATTGAGCTGTCATTTAATCCCCAGAAAGAAATGGTTATCTAGTAAATCTCCCAACTTTGCGAGGTCTATTTCGACTCAAAGTTTGGGGTGAATAATGAAATTTTAACAATATGACAAGACGTCAATTTAAAGTTGGACATTTTTATTTCTATTTCTATTTTTTTCACCTGGAAACGATTGTCGGCTACTAACCAGCACACACTGGAACTAAGACCGACCGTTGAAATAAAGACATGTTAATTATCAAAATACGATAATACAGAATATCTACCTTTGGATGAAAAACCAGCAACAATAGCAGTATGAAATCCAACTGATAATTGCATATGCAAGCACATTCATTTGTGTGTAGTTTTAAATTACAACGACAGATAAATATAACTTTTTCGCTTTACATTAAAAGCTGAAAAAAAAAAAAAACAGTTCAAAACACTTAAGAGGTTCTGAATAAGGTTTTTCTTTAACAACAACAACAGAAAAATCAATTTAGGGATTTTTTTTTTGGTTTGTTTTTGTTTTTGTTATTAACAGTTCTGCCTTCTCTGAAAATGACAATAATGGTAAAGGAGGTCTAGTTCTGATGCCATTCGACGAATGTCTCACCTCAACACTGACACTTTGCCCAATAACGAGTTCAAAAATGTATGTTGAAAAAAAAAAAAAAAAAAAGATCAAGTCAACAATTTATCCATACACTTTATTTTTAATGATCGTTTTTGAATTTACAGTTAGAAAATATACATGCAAAAATGTTAGGCAAGGACTGAAATATATGAAAACGTCGTTTACTTTGTTGCCCTGAAGAAGAGTCAAGTTGACTTGAAAATTTGGCAGAGGATTACTATTAACATCAATATCAAGTTGTTTATATATGTTATTTGCTTTTTAAAGATTGTTTAATTAGTTGCCGGTTGGACAGTCTTACTATATTTTATAAAATGAAAACCTTTTTATAGTGATCTTACGAAAAATATTGGGAAGCAAAATTCAAGATGGTGGCCCTCTGTCATGGCAATCATGTGTGTTGAACTTTTTGTTGTTGTCATCCTCAAACTTCACCTTGCAGAAAGTCGATGATCATATGGTTAAAATTGTTGGCCTCTAGCGGTTTTTCAAGACTCATCCTTTGCTCTCTCTCGCTCTCTCTCTCTCTCTCTCTCCCCGGAAGTTGCATCAAACATCCGGCTATGGCTTTGATTTTTGCTCAGGTCTGTGTCAAATGCAATGCAGGATATATGATCTATATTAGCCCCTCGTCCTCAATCTGCAGTCGAGATAACCTCCATCAGGAGGTTGAAAGACATATAGAGAACGTAATCTATCTACACCCCATTTTTTCAATAAGAAACATGTCATGAAGCTATTTAGAGCATCATATGTGTTAGGCGTCAGATTGTAATGTAAAAGTGGTCACAGTTTAGTGATTTACTTTACATGTAAACCGAAAGTCATCAAGTTGTTTCCCAGAAAGTCAAATCCGTTTTAAGTTTAATTTCCCTAAACTCAGGGAAACTGTGTGCCAGATTTGACTGTTGATTTACTTACAGTGAGTTATTATTTATTGTTGTTAAGCTATTACTGTTCTGTTGCTGATGCTGTGGGCTGTTTAGCTGTATGGACAGTTGCAGTTGATGTTAATGCTACTGTGCTGTCAATAGTGTTGCTCTTGTTGTTGTTCCGGTTATGTTGCTTCTACTGTTGCTTTTAGATCTCTAAGATCGAGGCCCAATCTAGAACATATCAGATCATGACAGAAAGTCATGATCTTTTGTCCCTGAGTATAATCCTCACGTTCGACATTTTTTTTTAATGATTATATATTCATTTTATTTCCATTTATGAATTTTTCAAACTTATTTTATCTATTTTTTATGCCACATTAGTTCACAATATACGCGAATAAAATAAAACTAAAAATTTCCTGTGAGGAAGAAAAAGAAATACATCCTTTTTTTCTTTTTTAAAGTGACATAATTAGGACAAAGAGCTACGACCTTCTGTCACAATGTCACATCCACAGTCCATTCAGTTTGAATGTCATTGTTACATTTCAGGCAAAAAAAAAATGATCCATGATCGAGGGACTCAAACGATCGTTCAATACTTTTCTCACACGTTACCCTACTGCTGTCCATAGCCAATATCTTATTCATGAACATCGCCCAACTGAATAATTCGGCTTTTATAAGAGCTGGACGTTCAGCTCTCTGTCTTTGTCAGTTCTCTATAGCTCATTATTTATTAAGAGGAATAAGATTGTCAAAGAATGCATTTTATTCAGTAGTGACCACCAGGCTTAGATGGTATTAATGTAGCAGCACTTGATTGTTGAATTCCAGTTGTTGTTGGTAAGGTTGGGGCCACATCATGGTTACCATAGCACTTTAACTGTTGATGTCAAATGTTGATCGTGACAAGATGAGTGTGCTGGACCTAGTACTCAAATTGCTAGTGAGGTTATGATTATGTTTTCAACTGATATGCATTTGAATGGATGTACACAATTGCTCTTTTGCTACAGGCTAGAATCTTTTTAGAAAAAAAAAAAAAGCGTTAAAGCCTCTATAGTTCAGAATCAGATTCCGTTCATTAGTTCGTCGCCTGTCTCACAGGGCAGACATATTGTACAATTTTGTCTAACTTGAGATTGTTATTTCGTATTCATAAAGTGGGAATTATAGTCTATATCCCATTCCCACGAACTGATGTTTTGTCAGATGTCCTTTCCCGTGACTGTAACGATTATTTCTCAAAGTCATTTTAATGTCACCTACAGGTGTATAATGATAAGTCCTTGCATGAGATGGGTGACGATTTGTACAAAGATCTCAGCATCGCAATCAGATATGTGAAGATGATGTTAAACATAAACCCATCTCTCAGTTTTAGTGGATCTTGTTCTTGACACTTGCACTACAGGAAAATTATTCATTTTTTTTTTCAGAGATGATGTCTAATATATGTTCTCACATTACCTTGTGGGAAAAAAAGCCAAATAAAAATAATCATAATAAATTAGGAGAAATATGGAAATCGAAGACAGTAAGTGGAAAAAAAAAGTTTTAAAAAATAATAACAGTAAAATAATGACCGCGACCAGACAGATAAATGCAGGGCAGAAAAGTGTGTGTGGTTGTGCAAGTTTATAGTCTGAGGGTCTAATGAAAAAGGATCTGAGATACTAGACAAGGTTTTTGAAGCTCCAGTTAAGAGCAATTTACGAATGTGTCTTTCTTGACACTTTGCCAATTTCAACTGGAGCTATTCTTTCACTCATCCAATTAGTGTGTAATCGTTACAAATTGATTTCCTATTTCGATAAAGCAGATTAGATCAGGACGCGCACCCGTTATTAAGTAATTAATTTGAGCGAGGTACTCACCCTCAAGTGAAGATTCCCATTCCTGGACGGGTCTTGTCAACAGCCAAATCGGATCATTTCACTCCGGCTACACCAGTAATGCCTCAAAATCTAAACCTACTTCCCAAGTGGCGGGGGACGAAAAATTTGAAATAACTCCGGAAATAGCAGCACACCTAGACAGGCGACAAGTGAAGGAAAGCTGTTTAAGACTGTCACACTGATCTTCCCGAATGACGGCAAGAAAAAAAAAAAAAAAACAGGATGAAGCTAAGAAAAATGAAAAAAAAAAAAACGAACGAGGGATACGCAAAAAAGAATCAAACGAATTGTGAACCAATGTCCTGGGCGAGTGAGCAGTGCCTAGTCAGCACACACAGCGAGGAGAGAGCGTTTAGATAAGAACATTATGACGCAAGTTTCCAGCGGTCATGGCAATAACTGGCCCCTACGGTCTATAGGAGAAAAACAATAATGCTCTTATCAGTAGCAAACCTCTCGGGAAGGTGGTGGTGTAGACCCTCCTCTGAGGCTCGGGGAGGGGAGGTAACCCTGGTGGATGCAAGGCTGGAATGGGTACCGCCCCTTTAGATGACAGTGCAGGAGGTTTCTGATGTCATCAGTCCCCCAATGACAAGTTGGCGTGGTGATGATAGCACCAAGTCTATAGCCAGGCCTGAGGTTCATGACAGAAAGAATTATTGTTCACCACGCCCTCTCTCTGTCAGTGCCCACAACCCGCCTCTGCTCTGTATCTTTCTTACATAGAATTGTAACTTTCTTCTCTTCGATGGTCCTTCTTCGCCTTTGAAACTGCAATGAATGAACCTTGGCATACGTCTAAGCTCAACTTGGTCTTATAGATCCAAGTCTGCATTTTGCAAAAACTAAAAACTAAAGGTAAATACGAAATAGATCAATTTCCACTGGTGTCTTGCTCTGTTGATCCCAAATGTTAAGCTTTTTAAATGTTAGCCAGCTTAACTAGACTGACTAGTTCATATCTAAGTCTATGTTTGATCTATATCAAACTATGGATTGGTTTCACAGCTTGAAGGTCTGGTTTGACACCGATATTGAAGCATATAAAGGAAATGATCACCATCACTAAAACTCAACATCCCAGACTCCGTTCAAAGGTAACAACTGACAGTCCTTGCGCTATCAAAAATGGAAGACCTGATGTTTTGAAATCAAAACTCCACGAGTTTCAAGACCTATGATATCAAAAGTTGAATTCTATTCACGGAAGACATCAACGTGTGTTTCAATTAATTTGCGAAGAAAACTGTCGACAAGTACGTCTCCATTCTACCCTTGAAGCTCTGGACCCGGAATCACCTGTATCATCAGGAACACCTATTGAATAAATTCAATGATGGCCAATTAGAGTCGGGGCTCCCTCTAGTTTGTCTCACACATACTATCTCTCTCTCTCTCGCTCTGTCCATCTTCCCCTCTCCATTCTCTCTTTCTCTGCGAGTCTTTTTGCCTCTCTCTCTCTCCCCCCCCCCTCTCTCTCTCTCTGTCCTTCTCCCTCCCTACCCTCCAAAGTTCTCTCACTGGCATTGAACAAGGGAACAGAATAAAAAGTTCCAGCATCTAGCGCTACCAGTCAGGTCTCAGAACAGTCCTATCATTTATTTTAATGACAAAGTCCTCGGGAAAATGCGTCGCTAAACGCTGCACGCTCTCTTGTCACGAAAATTGGAGATAAAAAGAGGCCTAATTAATAAGATCGATAGAAATTGGCTGCCCGAACGAGGTTACCTATGGAGTTTTTGCGAAGAAAGCGGATTGCCGGCTTCCCCTCTGTCCATCTGCAATCCGATTTACCGCCCCTTTCTCGTGTCAGGGAACGGCGGCAAGTGGCCTGGATTCGTCTGATGCTTTGTCGTAACGGGTTCTCTCCCCTGCGTGCCAGAACCAGGTGAGTTCCCGTAACTCTTTGATCGAGCAGACGACAAAATCGCCCAACGTTTCCCCCGATTGTTAGATGAAGAGCTTTATGACTAACTGAACAGGAGAATGAGGGAAGGGATGAAGAAGAGAGTGAAAGGAGAGAAAACAAGAAAGAAAGAGAGAGAGAGAGATGAAGGTACAGAAAAAGAGAAAAAAGTAAAGAAAGGAGGAAATTTAAACCGAAAAAAAAACCCGCAACATTTGCTACATCAGTTATGGTCGTATAAACAAGGACGGGAATTGATTTTGATACGTGTATCGAAAGATGGCAATACTTAATGTCAATGTCAATATTTTCATCGGTAAAAAACAAAGCTGTCCTTTTGAATGTGCTTTTTGAGTGTGATGAATCTGTGTGTGCATGTGTCTGTGCAAATATGTGCTCCTGCCCCAGAACACATGTTGAATTCGTTAAATAAATAATCTTTAGGGATCTATGATGACACACAAAAAGGACATTGAATGAATTGCACAGAAAAAGAAAAACTTAACCTCAGATTTTACCGAAGTAGTGTACATTGATACCCAGAAATTTGGTACGTTTTTGTTTGATTTGATTTGATCTTGTTTGATTTTCTTTTTTCTTATTTTTTAAAAATTTAATTTCATTTTATTATTATTTATTTATTTATTTACTTATTTATTTACTTATTTATTTACTTATTTATTTATTTGTCTATTTATTTATTTATTTATTAGCTGAGTAGGCCAGTTTTACGAACGCATAGACTGGTACATGATCTCATGATGAATGTACAATTAACATAAAACACTACTTTGTGTCACTTCAAGCTCAAGTCAAAGTGGCTATAATAATGAAAGAGTGAGCGCCCGATGTTTTTGGACATAATGTAGTGATGACATTCATTGTGAATGAAAAGAGATGTTTAAAGTATTTTTCGGGTGTGAAATTAAACAAAGCTCGCCAGACCGGCTGAAATCTAATATTGTGCAACTGTGGGCATCTATTTTCAGTTGGTTCATTAAGAGTGTATAATACCTATCATACAGAAAAAACGACAACAACAACAACAACAACAACAAAACCTGAAACAATCGATGTTTCGAAAGAAGTCAGAATTGTTAAATTAAATAATAAACCAATAATTAGACGGAGTGACTATCTGGGCCTAGTATTGCAATGAGGAAGCATAGGCAAATAAAAAAGTTGCACCACATAGTAAAGGCGAAACAATTTTGTATTGGCTCGCACATGGGAGCGTCTGTTCTTAGTTTTGGGGGTGGGAGGGTGGGGAGGGGGGGGGACGTAACTGGATACAATAACTTTCTTACGCACGGACAGAGAGAAAGAGGTGCATCAATAGGCCTAAATAGACTCCATAATTATAATAGTATCTTTCCCAAAAACTGTTTTGAGAGAACTTTCAAGACCAAGCTACAATTTCCTTTCATGACAAAAGAGGTATAGAAGATGTCATATGAGCGAGATGACTTTCTACCAACAACATATACAAACATACCCCAAAGAATTTTGGTAAAAATTTATTCTTTGGTTTTTCTTGAGCGTTTTGGACTGTTCAGTCACATTTACTTAGCACTTAACTCCCAGATGTGAATACTGAAAGTAAATAAATATAAAACAGAATGCAGTTAGAGACCAACAAAAGTCAGAGCCCGAAATGAAATCATGTTGAGTTCAACAATGTGAAACAAATACAGTAACCATTTCAAGATTGTATTTTCTATCCAAAACCAGTACATCATTTTGTCAAATGATTACAGCATTTTTGACCTACTGAGCTCAACAATAACAATAATATTAACAATAACAACAAGACTGCGGAAGTAAGTGTTGTTTACAAAGTCACAGGTCAAGGTTCATAAAAATTTTAGTGGATTATTATTCGGGAAAGTACCTTAAAAAAATATCTAAAGACACATTATTTTTATTCCAATTCACTGAATGTATATGAAAGCACAACTTCATGATTTTTGGAGGTCGAAGTCATGAACGAGTTAGTATTTTTAATTGTAGGTGATGCAAGCTGTGTCTCTTCTCTAATTCATTATAAAGAGATTTATTTTATTAACTTATTTATTGTTTGATTTAATTATTCACTATTTATTTACTTATTATTTTTTCATTATTAATTTACATGTATTTTTATTGACTTATTTATGTATTTATATATTTATTTACTTGTATACTTATTCATTCATTATTCTTTTTTTCATTCGTTTATTCATTTATTCAGTTGGTCAGTCGTGTCAGTCAGTCAGTCAGTCAGTCGTCAGTCAGTCAATCAGTCGTCATTCGTGTTCTCTCTGCAAATTCTGAATCTTTTGCTCTCTCATAAATTTTGCTTTGATCTACCTTTTTTATCTTGACAATCAGCTCAATTGCCTCATTAATTGAGAACGATTGTTGTTACTGTGATTATTTGTCCCTCTTACCTTATTGTAATTGTTGTTGCTTTTGTTGTGTTATAGTTTTCATTGTTGTTGTTGTTGTTGCTGCTGCTGCAGCTGTTGTTGTTGTTGTTGCTGTTGTCGTCGTTGCTGCAGCTGTTGTTGTTGTTGTTGTTGTTGTTGTTGTTGTTGTTGTTGTTGTCGTCGTCGTCGTCGTCGTCGCTGCATGTATTCGCGCCCTTGTTCGTTTTGTTGCTGTTGCCTTGGTTTTTCTAGCAGCCATATTTCCTCACCATCATAAAAAAGCCACATGAACATTTCTCTTGTTTCTTTGTGACTTGTGATTTTCTTTGTGACTACCAACAGATTGACGCCATCTTAGACAATGAGTTATGAATAGTAATCTATTTCTCTGTAACTTTGAGTGATGAGGAATTAACTGTGTACTGGGGGCGCAAGTACTTTGAGAAGGATGGTGGGAGAGAGGAGGGAACTGACAGAACTGTCGTGTGTCACAATTCCCCTTTCAGATTGGGGCTCGTGCAGTTTGCACGCGAACGTATGCGCCTGCGCAAGGTGCACCTTCCTGTCCCAGAGGTCAAGGTTTTCACCTGCACAGGCTGTACGATTAGCACACGGTCGAGCACAGGCTAGCTAGACATGTACAGAGGAGAAATGAATGCCTGAGCCTGGATAAGGTTTTATTGCAGATATGAAATATAGCTCAATGAAACAATGAAACTGTTATCGAGGTTTGATAAGAATTCTCGGTGAAGTATTGAAATATTGTTCAGGTGGAAGTTCAAAAGATAGACAGGCACAAAGAGTGATAGACAGACAAAGAGTCAGACAGAGAGACAACAGGAAGACAGATGGGCAAAAAGACAGGTTATATTACGTGCTCAAAGTCTAATATTGTCCTAAGACTGATGCCGAGAAAACAGGGAGAACGTGCATAGTCCAATTATAACATGTACCATTTTTCTCATAACTGCTGCCATTGCAACCAGTGCCATTGCATTGTGATGATGTTGAGTATTTCATCAGTATCGATGATAATTATGATGCTTCAGCGTCGACAGGCACCTTCAAATGCTGCTAGGCCAACTCATAATGAGCGAGATGAGCGATACTGGAATTAGGCATTGGAATGGCATGTTGAACAGGGTGCCACGTCCAAAGTTTTATTTTATTTACAAGACTTCCTGCCATTAAGGCTAGGATCTCTTTCTTTGTTGTTTTTTTGTTTTTTCCTACTGCACCCCATCCCCTTATTTCGTCCAGTACCGGCTATCGTCCAGTTAGTATCATCAATAGCCCAAAATACTGGTAAATTATCACGAATACCTAATACTCCTGGCTTTGGCTTCTGATTCTGCCCATCTTGACTCTCACTTTATGGCTGAAATTCTGGTTCATATCGATATAGAGATTAAAGCTCTTTGGATTGATTCTATCCTCCATTTTCGGTCTTCAGGAAACTATGCAGAAAGGATAATGTTCCATTCTGATTAAATGAACTGAGGAGTAAAAGGCGGGTGGACTTATTATCTTTTCCTTACTGTTTAATGTATGCTGTTATTATTGTTATTGTTGTTGTTGTTGCTGCTGTTGATGATAGCGATGATGATGACGATGATGATGATGACGATGATGATGATGACGACGACGACGATGATGATGATGATGAGGGCTCGAAAATTTGGCAGAGTATCAACAACAATATTCAATCTAAGTTCTTTGTATATGTTATTTGCTTTTCTTAGTTTTTTAATTGTTTGATTAGTTACCGGTTGGATAGTCGTATATATTTTTCGTAAAATGATGATGATGATGATGTTGCGACGAAGAGCCAAGCGGACTCGAAACTTTGGCAGAGAGTTAACATCAATATTAATTTCTTTGTATATGTTATTTGCTTATTTTGAATTGTTTGATTAGTTGCCGGTTGGACAGTCGTGTTGTATTTTGTAAAATGATGATGATGATGATGATGATGATGATGATATTGTTTTTAGTTGCTCTTATTGTTCTTGTCATTGTTAATGTTGTCGTTGATGATGTTGACGTTACACTTGTTACTGTTCTTTGGATTGTGAGTGTTGGCGTTGATGTTGTTGATGATGATGATGTTATCGTCACTGCTGTTGATATTGTTATCCTGGGGAGTCATAATGACATAAAATAGCTGGGGCAGCGTGACAGGTTAGTGCCAGAGGACCGTAACTAATGGCTCAGCGTGAGTACAGTGTCAGCACACACGTCGTTAGACATGACGAAATAGACACGGCAAGTATAACAAATCGTCGGCCGTCGGTCGGTCTGACTTACGAGGCTAATAGTGAGCCGGCCACGATGTGCACAGAAGCTAAATGAGCAGCCTTTCACCTGAGTGATTTGTGCTGACACCGTCACCCGGCACGTGCCCTGGATACGATGTGAGAGGGGCGGGGATTCGCGCACCACAGTTCACGGTACGTAACGCGCAGCAATAATTGGAGATGCGACTTTGGGTGCGAAGTCAGTGTTGTGTGCAACCTTTCTTTCTCCCATCGTCAGTGTCCACCCACGGTTCGTTCATGCGCATTGATACCCAAGTCAACTTTTAATGAACTATCTGAACCTTTTATTTCCTGTTTTTTTTTCTACATTGTTTTCTTTCTTTCTTTCTTTTTTCCATTTTTTCCATTTTTTTAACACGTTGATATATTGAGGCTTCATTTCTAATTCTCTCTTTCTCTCTCTCCTCTCCCCGTCTCTCTCTCTCTGCTTCTTCTTCTTCTTCATTTTTAGTTTCATTTTTTTTTTTTTTTTAAGGTAACATTTCATATTTTTGTGAGTTTTTTTTTTCCCTTCACTACCATATTATACGGGGATTTGTCTAAGTTTTGTTATCTTTGCTGTTCCGACACTTAGTGACTACTTATTGACCCAATAAATTGCGACTTATTTTTGGCTATTTTATGGACCTCCCCCCTCTCAAGTTTCTGTCTTCCTGACCACTTCCACAATGAAACATATTTTTGTAAAAAAGCTCTGAGGCCATGAGATGACCACCCCCAAGAGGTTGAAAGGCTTACTAAGAATACATGAATACATTACGGGTTGTCTATTCCACAATGAATTTTTAACATTGTCTTATGAATGTTTAGACAATTCCTCCCGCCTTGAACACTGACATTTTCAGTAACAACAGGTCAAAATAAATGACTGCGTCTGAGAAAATCACAGGTTATCACTGACGATATGCTATAGTATTCAATTATAAGGTATTAGCTTGATTAATAACTCTTGGGGATTGTTTCTGACCAACCCTTTGCCAGACACAAGAGGTACTGAACAATTTGAAAGGTTGAGTACACACACACACACACACATCACATACACACACATTATAAAATTGTTACGATAAAAAGAACACATTTTTATTTAATCATGAAATTTTCACAATTTTTCTGATCCATGTCTTTCAAGTAAAAAGGGTGAACATGATTGTTTCTCTCTTTCCTGTGCTTGTTCACCACTCTTGATGTTTTGGCAAAGGCAAACAATACCACTGGTCAAAAACAATCCCCATTAAATCGGCATAGAATATTCTTATTATTTGTTTATATCGTGACAAGCCAAATTTCTCAAAGTTGCCTATCCCTTTGTTAAGTACAAGTTTATTATGTAAGTAGTCTTTCAACTTAAAAAAAAAAAGTACGATTTTTTCGACTTTCACTGCCTGTCCTGATGTTGCTGAGAAGAATTTTTGTGGGTAGAAGTTTGGAAATTTTGCCTCGACAGCGGAGTCTCCGCCTACTTTTCATCTTATTTTGAACTGCCATGGGTTCTTTATTGTACATAATCTACATGCGGAATCTAGAATATATATTCGCGCTTATTCGGGAGGGCTAGACGTCGGGCTTCCATCACAAAGAAGACTGGGGACCATTGAGTTCACTCAAAAAAATGCAGGTTCTAATCTTCGAATTCTTCCCATCCCCTGATGGCAAGATCCGAAATACCATCGACTCCACGACATGAGTTTTTGCCGAGTAGTAGCCGACTAACCACATGGCCACGGCGATCCCCTCCATCCAAGTATAAAAGGTATAGCAAGAGCTATAAGCATTAGACAGAAGGGGAAAAAAATAATCCTTCCTCTTTTTATTTGAAACATCTAAAAAAAAAAAAAAAAAAGAAACGTTTTTTTGTTTTTTTTTTTAATTGAAGAATACATTTTTAGAAATGTCAATAAGAGCAAAACAAACAAACAAACAAACAAAAAACAAAAACAAAACAAAACAAAAAAAATCGTCACAATAACATTATGAATTGTTCACGTTTTTTTTCTGTCACACAAGTTTCAAATAGTAACAGAAAATGTGATGATTTGCCTTCTTTATAATGCTTGTTCTGTTCCTCTTGTACCCGACATAAAGAATATCAAACTTAATTGCCGGTTACAATGACTCTGTTATGGGAGCTACTTATTTCCCTTTAGCAGCCAAGAATTGTTTCCCTTGTAAAAATGTATATATGATAATTATTGTGATTATTTATTTAAATCATGAGTGTAAGTCCTCTCAAAAACAATGAGTTATCGCATGTCATGTCCATCTACTATGTCCATATCCTGAAATGTTATAATAGTGACGTCCAGTATTATCTATGATGATGTTTGTGGCCGAGTATGCAGTTGTGTATTCCGTAATAAGAATAATGTTTGTACAACTATGCCGAATCATTAATGTGCAATAAATCTAGTTAACTTGTCGTTGGGAGGAGGGGGGAGGGAGGCGCAGTGGCTCTGTGGTTTGGCGTTTGCTTCAAGGTGAAAACAACTCACGTCAGTGAGGTTGCGGGTTCTGGCCGGGCTCGACTCGCGGGTCCTCCGATTGGGGGGTGGAAGAACACGAAGATCGAAAAACCTACATTTTTTCATTGACTCAACGGTCCCCTGGCTTCCTCTGGGTAGGAAGCCCGACGTCTAGCCTTCTCGATAAGGGCGAATATATTTCAGAGGTCCCGTGTGTACGTTACGCACGTTGAAGAACCCTTGGCAGTTCAAAATCGAGGAAAGAGTAGGTTGCGTGCCTCTGTCCGGGCAAAATATACAAATTCTAAATTTCTACCTATAAAAATTCTCACCAAAATCAGGCAGCTACTTCAAGGTGGTGGTGGGGGGGGGGGGGGGTGCGGGTTCTGAGATTTGGATTTTGATAAAAAAAATGCAATTCTGGGTGTTTGTTTTTTCTTAAAAGTAAAAGCCCTGCCTTTTCTGCGTATAAAAATGGTATCAAAAAGTGCATATGTCCATTCTACCTTGTTTGACCGATGGTCATTCAACGTTAGGCCTATTCTCCTTTCCCC
>JBCEWB010000014.1:1283776-1295991 GCA_039654565.1 Peronia peronii | reverse complement strand
GGAAATGTGTGTAAATTGTCTTTCCCAAGGACAAAATGTCGGGACCTGTCAGGATTTGAACCCGGAACTTCAGATCCAGAATCCGACGGCCCAACCCCTAGGCCACCGACACCACCGACAAATAATGTCACACTGTGGATCATACCACAGACACTACATCTAACCATCACTGAGAATTGATGTTTTACATCTATCTTAGTCCTTCCCTTCAACCAACACCAACATAATGAAAACAACTTGATTCCTTTATGAGTAAACACTAAAAAGCCCATTTGTTTTGACACCACAGAGACAAATAATAAATATCAAAACTCAAACAAAAAGATTATCTGATTGTTCTATTACAAAGCTAAAACTCCTGCCCCATACAGTGTTGTTTGGGAAAATCATAAAACAGCTAAATAACATGTATAATATCCACACAAAAATATGCAAAACTTTCCACATTATATAAGGATTACTCAGTCCAAACTATCAAATACATAGATAGTATTTTCATATGGCATTTATGGGCAAGCATGAAAAAAAAAGAAAAAAAGAGAAACATTGGATACAAGGCAATAGTGCTCTGTATTTGAATGCAACATTCTTGTGCTTCATCTCCATGGGAACTGTTTGTATACTGGCGTCACTCAGAATGACAAAGTTTATCAACAAATCATTGCCCCAGAATTATATTGTCCTAACTACAACATAAAACTGTTGTAGTTAGATAGTTAGAACAATTTAATTCTGGGGCCACAAAATATGTCTACTGAATATCCAGTAGCTCCACTGTGACAGGGTGACCAGTGCCAATGCACACCAAACAAAATGATGCTGGACTAGCTCATAGAAATCAGATCGTAACATTTTTCATTTACCCAATTATTGATGTCAGTGGAGAGGGAAATGAATGTATTCCATTTTGTGGACAAATTTATTTAGCTACAACTTTTCTGTGCCCAGATATTCATGTTCAGAGTTAACCCTGTGTGCATGACAAAGACAATAAGGTGAGTTCAAGAAATGAGATTGAATATGTCTTGCACCAGTCGAAATGAGACATAAGTCGCTGGGCTAGAAAGGGGAAATCGGGCTTTGAATGTGATGAGGGCGGTCAGACATCGAATTTTTTTTTATTGCAAAAATTGAAAGTGCATTTATTTCTGAACAAGACAGTATCGATCTTACCCTCGATTTATAAATATTACTTCATTAAAATAGGGTTTCTGAGAGGTAAGTATGTAGATTTATACGTTGGACCGTTCATTTAAACTCGATTTTCTCAGAATTTCGGTCACTGTGACCTCCTTATTGCTTTAAACTGCAATATCTCTAGCTAGAATAAAACTGGCTCAGAAATTTTTTCACCACCTGAAAGGGTATGAAATAAGTTTTCACATGATACCAAAAATCCCATATGGTGAAAAGTGGACAAACGTCTCATTTTGACTGGCTGCGAGACATATATCTCACATTATAAATGAACACATTCAAAATTCAAATTCACCAGAGCAAACACTGTGAGCGTAACCATTTAGAAAAATGCCTCAGAGTTAATGTAAAGAGAGTTCATTCAGCCCTAGATAACTTCACTTTAGTACTGGGACTTCTCAAGTGTTCATGAAATGTAAGTCTGAATGATCCAATGGTTTTATTGTACATATATAACGCACATCGCTTTTGGTTTTGTTTTGTCTTTTTAAGTTGGGAAGAGGGGAGGCATGGCCAGTACAATCCTATTTTCTCAACAGAATTCTCTGTGACATCTGAGTCATTTCACCTGCATATGCCACGAATTAGCTGTTTCCATGCCGCAAAATATATCACTAGACACTTTACACAGGACACCCTACAGATGATACACAAACATTAAAAAAACACACGGGACTCCCTACAGATGATATTGAAATATTAAAGCCTAATAAAAGTCTGGTGAATTAATAGACTTAGCAACAAATAACTTAATGCTGAACTGTACTGAAACAAAAGTGAATATTCTACAAAATAAAAAAATAAAATAAAGAGAAACAAAGCAAAACCAGGTAAAGAAATATCACATTAGCGAGCATATCCACAAGCCTACAGCCAGTTGGATTTCTTGGTCACCCAACAAACTCTGGACAACAATCCATTACATATCAAAAATGTAAATCCAACCTGTATTCGTGAAACATAACATAAGCTAAACCATCAACACCATTTTGTCAATGCGGCAGGGAACAAACTTAATCATTAAAGCCAAGAAAAAAAAATAAATAATCCGTCCTAATGGAAATGAATGTGAAAGCAAGATCCTCTCTCATTAAACTGTTTTCTTTTTTTTTTTTCCCTTTTTTTTGGCTCCTCTTTAAACAAAATAATCTAAAACAAGATAAGCGAGTTTCATTTCAAATCAAAGTACTTGTTATGGGTTAGCAGTCTGGGTTGTGACTTTTCTTTCTCTTTTGACAGAAAACACTAAGGCGAAATGTATCTATAGAGATGTTCAACTATAAGAAAACTAACACAGAAAGAAAACTGTCACCAGGTGCAAATCAAATGTCTGATGTCTAATGCAAGCCACTGTCTCTTACTACCTGCAATTATACTACCAATTTTATTCTTGATATGAAAAATGACCAATCTGAATGACACGTCATACACTAATGGACAATATTGCATCAAGATAAACAATATAACAGACTGCCATAGGGACCGAAATGGGACCATAATGATCAGCACATTAGGATAATATATAGGTTTAGTCGACAAAATCTGCAATAACACAGATCTTGAATAAAGGCCCTACTTTTGTAAACTTTCACCAGAAGTACTAAGAAACGGATGTAAAGCACCTTTAATGCAACTTGGTGTCTCTGAGAGCTCTCATGGTTTGAAGAAATTATAGACCAAGTTTCTCTCTCGAATTCATTCATAGGATAGAATGGCACAAAAAATCTTTATGTATTTACATTTCATCACATATATTTGATGTTAATATGTCAGTGGGATTAGTCATTTAGTGCAGTTTTATTTCAATGTAGAGGAAATACAGGACTTTTCCATTTGCAATGTTTAGGCTCTACAAGACACAAATTCCCATATACATGCTTTTATGATAATAACTGATGATATTAACAATAATTAGATCTTCATTTATATATGAGAGCGTACAATATGAAATGTTATGATTCATCATACATTGTCAGGATAAAGCATGACCTTCATGGCAAAAGAACTCCCAAGAACGGACAAATTAGATTGCCACAAGGAGTGATAAAGTATAAAAGAACCACTTGCCAATAGCATGAATGTGATATTGCTCACTGCAGATATGCTTAGAGAAAATATTTCCTTAACACTGTCAAAAATGTAAGTTTTTGTAAGGTCAACTGTCACAGTGTTTCAGAAAGGCAGCTCAATCAACCAAGATCACAGTGTCTGGTGTGTCCTTTACATTCATGCCAGAATGTTATAGTTCTTAAACAATTGACTGTGTCTTCTTGTTCATCCTCTAATCTTCAGATGGGGGTGCAGTGATTAGCTGGCAAATGATTACTTACATGAGCCCTAATACCACATCAGGCAATTCACAGTTTGGATTAATCTCAGCGGATTTTTTCTCCTGAGATGTGAGTGCTACTACATCCGACAGAAACTCCAAAATTGAACAGCTGAGAGTATTCTACATCATTCTTAATTTTATCTTCTACATTCTGTGTCCAGCATCCAAGTCACACAACTCAAATACATATTTTTCACCGCCATTTTGAATGGGGCAAATGCTAGTGTTACAAGACAAAGCTGTATGTGGCAAAACTAGACCTAATATTTGAATAAATTTCAAACACAGCACTGAAAGTAAAATCAGCAACAGGAATTTCAACTAAGAGCAACAATTACAACAATAGATGAAAGCAAACCACAAATTTGCAAAGTCTTTTGCAACAACATGTCATAGAGCAGAGGATTTTATATTCTGACTAAGCAAAACCAACTAATGATCAGATGAAAGAAAACTCTGGAGACAGTTAAAAAAATGACAGTTTCAAGCTCATCCAATTCTCTTTCTTGTACAAAACTGGCACAGTATACATTTGAGCTTGTGGCTTTTTACTTAATTTCAAAGCTCTTGTAAAGAAAACTAATTCAACAAAATCATCAACAACCAGCTTTTCAATCGGCCGAATTAAGTTTCTTTGTTATGCTGATGAGGTATAAAACAAACATGAAAAAAGTAGTAAAAAATCAATTTTACTCATCTTTTTTGTTCAGACACTACTCAATGGAAAATTCTGAAAAATTCACGATGCCATGAAAAATCTTTTTCTCCTATCCTGGTAATGTTTTCACAATTTTTTGTGTCGCATGTTTCAGTGAGGTATTTTGAGATCGGCCACACGACGGAGGACACATCGCTCACATATGGGCTTGTCTATATAGTGTGAATATCTTCGAATGCTCATCATTGGCCAAGACCTGCCTATCATGCGTTAACCATGTCCACAAATCAGGGTGTGAGTGAAAATCTCTTGATCATGTGACTGACCTCAAAATACCTCATTAAAAGGTGCAAAAGTGATTTTCTGCTGCTTTATCATCCCTGTAAGTCTCTAAACACGTAAGTCCGGAAAATTGGGTCATGACGTTTTTGGCTTTATTAAACCAGAATGGGTTTCCCCCACCTCCTCTATAAATATCACATCCATGGAACCAATGAAAGTTACACTTTTTGTCACATGATCTAAATGCGCAATTCATGATTTCACTTCGATTTATTAAGTTTTTTGTCTCTCCTGTAAAATTCGCCTCTGCGGACTTACGCGTTTAGAGACTTATAGGGACGTTGTAATGTTTGTTTTCTACCTCATAACCTTTGCACAGAAAATTACTTCCTCTGACAGAGAAAATACTTCATTACATCTCATGGACTTCGTTTTTTTTTTTTTTCAGGCAGGATGTTCATTTTTTCCACTGGCTGCATGAGCAACAACAATTAAATACTATCCATTCTTCTTCCCATGAAAAATAAATGACTAATAAGTAAATTAAATTAACTTGAAGAAATTAAGAGGTTTCTTAAATATGAATGACAACAACGTTAGAAAGGACATTTTCTTAAAAAATCATCGGGAATTGTGTTTCAGTGTGAGAGGCAATATCTTCCACATAGGATGAGATCTCAGTTAGACAGAACACGAATGAGAGAGCAAAAACATTACTAGTAAAGAAATCGATATCAAACTAAGAATGGATATGCAAATTTAACTTCACTCAAACCATATGGAAAATGAATTGTCAGTTTTGTGATGACAGAAACTGATATTTTAACAGATTTTAATATCGATGGTCTCGGGCACAAACCATCTAATTCTGCAGTTTGTGTTTTTCGACTTAGATGGTTTGTGCCCGAGACCATCGGTATGTTAGTTGGAAAATTCTCTGAAGATACCAATTCTAATGGTAAAACAAACTATTAGTCATACAATGATAGAAAAAGACATTTTCAGAACTTTTAAAGTGATGAAATTTCAGAAAATACTATTTTTATTATCGTCCCAAGTTAGTTTCATCATAGAATATGTTGATGGCACAAAGTATGGCAAAGATGCATGGACGTAGATTCCAATTTTCTAATGCTTGATTCTAAACAACATGCCAAAAATGAAAAGAAAAGAAAAAAAAAATGACAGAATCTAAAATGTTTTTCTACATTCTACAAACCTCAATATCTACTCTCTGTGAATTTTATACTCAATAGTATAAAAATATAAAGGAAAAGATTGACAGGCACATGTTAAACAGAAACTGTAACACTGTGGTCTCGATAGATTTAGTTTAAACTTTAGACTGAAAGTTTTATGTTACTAACTAGTTTCTATCTCTCTATAAATCCTGATATTGTTGTTGCTGTTCTTGTTGTTGCTGTTCTTGTTGTTGTTCCTGTTGTTGTTCTTATTGTTATTTTTGTTACTGCCGATGTTGTTGCTACTATTAACAGTACTGAAGCAAGTTTACTTGCTGGTGGATTAAAGTCACTGCTGCTGCTTGTTATTATCAGTGTTACTGTTGTTTGTTTTTTCAGTCAATCTTGTGTACCAGCATTTCCTGCTGCTACAACCACTGTTGTTGCTAAAGTTCATGGTGTCAACCACTATCTGGATGTTGTCAACCATGAAAGTCAGCATATTCCTCTTTTGAATCTCTCCAAAGACAATCTCAAAGTACACATTGTATTTACTGAATGTTATCTACTAATATTTGCCAATCAAGTGTCAAAAACCTGTTCCAACACCAAACTTGTTTCACTTCATAATTGAACTTTTTTTTTTTTTCCTGCAATCCCGGACTAAAACGTGCGCATTGGTACCAGTTAGTTTATAACTTAGTAAGACAGATCTTTTTGAAAAATCAAGGCAGAAAAAAAGTGATGGCTCCTGTCCAAACAGTATCTGGCCAGCTTTTCTGGTTATTCTGAATGGTAGACTGAAGACTGAATAAATGGTAAGACAGAAACGGCCTGTCTCACTTCAATACATCGAAATGACCCGTCCTTTCATTTTCCACTTTAAAATTATGAAAATGATTTCAAAATACCAGAACTTGGCAGATTTAAAGACTAAAACCAAGGGTTTGTCATACTAGGGGAACATTCACTCCCCCAGTGAGATTTAGAAAAAAAAAAAGTGTTCTGTTATCAAAAAAAATCAATGTGGATAGACATATATTCTAGGTAAGACGAAAGGTTAAAAAAACGGACAGATTTTCACAATCTTGGCAGCAAATGTTGGTAAAGTCACCAACAACTAATTACTACCAATATGGTAACACTCAGAACATATCTGTCTCCTAGTGATGAACCCTTCTTGCTACCCTTGCTCCAGCCTGCCAGTAAACACCAGACCAGAGCCACTGGTGCTGTCAGTGAGGTATCAGTGGTTACTGAAGCACACAGCTCTTGTCGTCATCCTTCAGCTGTAGCAGGCCAGAGGAGATCTTCTTCTCCAATAGCTCGTCGTCTTCAATCCTGGTAGGACAAGGTGGGAAACAAATGAACGGGAATTGAGACTTGACTAAAAATGAATGAGTGGAAACTGAGATAAACTGAACATGAATGGGCAGGAATCGAGACAAATTCAAAATGAATTAACAGAAATTGGGATGAAGTGAAATAATGAAAGTGAAATTTGAAATAAACTGAAAATAAATGAATAGGAATTACGATATAGCTAATTTTGTTGTTGATGTTGTTGTTGTTGTTGTTGTTGTTGTTGTTGTTGTTTATTCTAGCAAAGTTTCAGTGGCATTTTTTTTTCATAAACTCTTCTCAGGACTGCTATGAATGGTAAGTATAGTAGTTTGCATAATTATATAAACTTATATTTTTGTTTTGCTTGCTTTTAATCACAGACCAAACATGAGACTGCCTAAATATATTATTGTTTTCTGTTATATAGCTGAACATCCAATGTCAGCTGGTGTGCTTCTTTGGTGCATTTTTGTTGTTAGTCTGAGAGCTGGATAAGAAAGCACACTGGCTAATTGTTATATGTATGAACAGCCTTTCAATCCTTAAGCCAGAATTATCTAAGCTTTAAATACATGCAGAAGTAGATCAGAATAATTTTGGGGTGTAAAAATTCTGGAGCTATTGGAGGTTTTGCCCTGGCAGAGATGAGTGCCTACTCCTCATCCATTTTTTTTTTTTTTTTAACCTGTCAAGGGTTCTTTAACTTGTGTGGAATAAACACTAGATCTCTGAAATATTTTTGCCCTCATCTAGGCTTCGGGCCTCCCTGCCCCAGAAGTCAGGGAACCGTTGAGTCCTTGAATTAAAAAAAAAAAGAGGCAAACTGTATTTTCCTCTATCCTCAGACAGCATTCAACCCCTGTCATTTTCGTCAGGAGGCACACAGCTAACCTCTCCACCAGGGATTCCCTCAAAAGTGGTCCAAAAAGAAAAAAAGGATGTAGATGGAAGGGGTGGAGGGCGAGCCGGCATGGCAAGCACGGACTGAGGAGGGACGGACGAAACCGGAGACGGTTGACGGTAAGACAGGACGTGCGTGCCGGAGACCCAACGGACCCCGCCGGGACCCTCGGTGCAGGCCCGGCAAATGTTGAGCAAACAGCCGGTCCCGAGCGAGCAGAGCCCGGCGCTGAATGCTACCATTAGCTGTGTTCACAGCGCGCTGGACGCCTTGGATCAACGTTTAAACAAGAGAGACCACAGATCAAATCATCATTTAAACAAGTCCCGGCCTCTTTGCTGTCTGGGCTCCGACACATTAGTCTCCGGTATTGCCCAGAGAGGTAGAATTACACCCGTGTCTCCCGGCGCCGACTATTACCCCACTCTTCAGAAGATAGCGCGGTGTAGTCGAATAAAGGTAGAGAGGCTTTTCACGGTACTGCCATTATTATTCTTGACAACAGGACGTGGCTGAAAAGTACAGGGACACTTTATGAAGGCTCACAGAGAAGTACTTAGGGAGGCAAACCCAGCTAAGTTACTCCCCTCTGCTAACTACAACAGACATAAGACAAGCACTGTAAAGAAGAGACAAAAATCCCTTCAAGTCCCATTATTTATTTATATTAGTTACGTAAAAAAAAATCATATGATGATTTTTTTTTATTTTTTATTTTTTTAGATTTTTCTGTTACTCATAGTTCAAATAACACGAGGAACCGCGAATAATGCCTATTTTATACCTCTTATACTTGGCAACGGAGAGTTATTTAGTGGATGTCTAAATGGTTCACTGATTCTAAATGAAGAAAATACGAAATGTTTCGCCTTCAGTTTTTTCATGTCGTATCCTTTCAGTACGATCTACTAATTGAAAAACCTGTGCAATAAAAGATAACGAAGTATTCTAGCCAGCAAATGAAAGAGATGAGAAGTCCATTTTCTTACTACATGTAGGAAGCCTGACATTCTTAAGTATCACTGCCATCCAGCTTCTCGATATCTCAGGACTGAAAACAGAAATTTACAAACTGCTCTGTGTATATACGGAATATATGTGTATATACGGAGTGTATTTCAAGTTCGTTTCACGAGGAGGACTCATCAGCGCCACATCATAGTGAGCTCAACGATGCGGTATTACTTGGCTAGTCAACTAATTAAACTAAACAATTAAAATCCATCTTCGAAATCGCCATAGAATATTTGAATATTTGGTTCCTACAATTACTGGGCGCTTAACTTTGGGAAAGACAGGGGAAAAGAGAGAGGATAAGGGATAAGGAAGGGATGACAATTTATGAAAGCAGCGTGCAAATGTCAAAATAGATGCTAGACATGGTTAAAAGTATTAAAACGTCATCAAAATCCAGGATAGTAATTCTCATATCTCAGCGCACATGAAGTTCTCCAAGGATAATAATATATCACTTGACTTCAAGAAGGGCCGTCTTCTTATTTTGGAGTTAACTGTATTTCCCATGAAGTCATCTCTCTCTCTCTCTCTCTCTCTTTCTTTCTTTTTTTTTTTAATGAATTTTTATTAGATATCCACTTCAACAGACAAAATAAAGACGAAATTCAATAATATAAGTATCGGGCTGGTAATCAGATCGCAGAAGGGTATCGGGCCCGGAAGGCGCTTCCCTATCTTATAACAGTGTCGATATTTGTTTAAGATGTCAATAGACAGAGTACGAGATAGCGGCTGGTCTCCGTTTATAACTGAGCAGTGTGAGGAGGGCACCGATTGGCCTGCCTGTTTCCCCGTGTCTCCATGACCAGAGGGTACCCGCAACACAAAATCGTGATGGTTTGGGAAGATTGGAAAATAGAAGAAGAAAAATGAATGAATACGGTATTAGTGGGTATTAGTTATTACAGGAGAGGGTCACATAAAAGAGTATGATAATGAGAAACATGGGGGGAAGTGTTGACATTAGAAGCTGAGAAAGAAGTATCATAAATTGCCATTATAAGTGGATGGGCCTCACACTCTTGCCCGACTGGAGCTCTATCTAGACACGGGAAGACGCGGATCCACGGCTGAGTTGTAATGTGAGACAGGGCCCTAGTATTTACCTTGCTTAGCCTCCGCTGCACGACAGACATTTGTCCTGGAGTCAGATCGCACAGTCGGCGGCGTGAATGACTCACATCAAAAGAAATTTAATAGCTTTGAAAATTCACAGTTGCATGTTGCGTCGATGCTCAAGAACGACAACAACAAAAAAAAGACCTTGAATGAGAAGTGCGTGTTCGGGGATGAGAGAAAAAGAGATTGGGAGGTAGGAGGATCTTTGCCATAGTAATCTGAATCAGAGCTAAGTTTCTTCTTTTATTTCAGCTTGTTCACATTTCACACTTTCATTGTATTTATCAACTTCGATGCAATCAAATGCCAGGGTTAAAGAATTGTGGCCATAAGCCAAACCATAAAAATCTGTAGTGGACTAATTTATATTTAATTTAATTATATTTTGTAATTGTATTCTGCAACTCCTTTCACAATGGGACTGGCTAAAAGGACAGGGAAGGCTGGGAACGAGACTAATGTGGTAAAAGCACCTGTAAGAGCAAATCATAAGACATTACGATAATATTTCACAAAAAGCGCCATCTTAGGATAGATCTATCAGTGCCAAAACAGTTCTGTTCTGCCCGCGTTATGTTGCAAAATACAACAGCCACATATTAGTAATAAATAGTTCCGATACCATTGCATCACAAATCACCAACTTCTTAAAGTTCCACTGCTCTTTAAAACAGGGCAAGTTACGACGTTACGGAATTTGTATTCCGTTGAAAACTGAAATTGAAACATATATTATTGCCGGAAAGGTTTGCATAATGAAATATGGTCTTCTTTCTCAATGCACTGAAACAGTCTGTATTCTGGTACTGCTGAAGAAGTGGCAAGTACTCCAGTTGGTTGTCCCTATCTCCTCATACACTACATTTCATCTTCATCTTTCAATACTTTATTCAAAATTGCCCCCAGTCCATTACAAAAACCATACATTTGTATTCCCTATAGCATAGGCATCCATTTCAATCATCCTCCTTTCAATGATGATTACGCAAAATATCTCGTTTCACTATTTCTCCTTCCGTGATAGCCTATATTGTGCTGCAAAACCAAGGGGAAAAAACCAATACTTACGCTCTTTCCTGTGAGTCCAAATGTTGCACCAGCTCATCCCTCTTGTTGACCACAGTGACCAGTTCATCCAACAGGAGCCGTTCTCGTCTCTTCTGGGCCTCCGTCTTTTGCCAGTCTGAGAAACACAGAAAATAAGAGACAATTTTCAGATTTCGGGACCAAACAAATGGTTGGTACCATATCCACACTACGAGCATTCAGAACCCAAGTAAATGAACAAAGTAATATGAATTACGCACAAATCAAAATTTGGATCCTCATAAATCAACGGCCTGGTAAGCAAAGACAAATGCTGTCATTTTGAACCGCAGTAAGTTAACAGCACTATAACAAGACAAAAGTCAGCATCTAGTACCCCAGTAAATTAATGGCAATGTAACACAACAAAAGTTAGCACTTTCGGCCCCAACAAATTATCTGTACGATAACAAGACAAACATTGGTATTTAGGCCGGAATGATTTGCCTGCCTAGAAAAAACAAATAATAATAATAGATCTTTGGAGCCTCAGTAAAAAAGAGATAATAGCATAGGTAAAATAATAGATTGTAAAGCGCTTAGAGCCTGTACATCCGGGAATAGGCGCTACATAAATACTCTCTATTATTATTATTATTATAAAATAACGGCACGGTTCATAATCAAACATAAACATCCAGATTTTAGTCTCGGTCTGATAAACAGCAGCATCAAGATAAGACAGACACAAAGCATTGTCAGTGCATTCTTTTCCAAAGCAGTTCAGTTCCGAGACAGCCGTCGGCAACTGCCTGAAAGACGGCTCCAGAACATTGCGTAGTCATCATGGTCATTGCTCAGTACTGTTTCAATGGTACGGGCAAAGGATCGAAGATCTAAACACGGTTAAATCTGAGTTAAACAACTATAATAAACAGTCTAAATAACATGGGAAGTAAGGATCTTCTCATCCTGTATATTTCCACGAGGTCGCATAAAAAGAAAAGAAGATTACTACCTACATGTAAGGGGGCGTAGTGGCTCTGTGGTATGGCGTCTGCTCACGGAGAAAACGGGCCGAGATCGACTCGCGGGTCCTGCATCGGGGGATGGAAGGACACGAAGATCGAAAACCCGCATTTTTTCAATGACTCAACG
>JBCEWB010000014.1:1204771-1252993 GCA_039654565.1 Peronia peronii | reverse complement strand
ACCCACCCACCCACACACACAACTGTACTTAATGACAGTGACTTCACTTTTCTCCCTGAGTAACCATCACTCTTTTACCTTGTCATAAAGATGTAGCCCATGATGATGACTTAATTATAGTAGTACTAAAGGTAACATCTACTTTGTTGGTACCATTCCTGCATACTATACTATGCTTTTTATGTCAGTTAGAGCTATAGTTTAGAATGTAAACCATCGAGATTTAAGAATGAGATTGTGAACGTACGGCAGACCACATGGCAGACCACGTTTGCTTGACTTTTTTTTTCTCTTTTTTTAAACAGTCTTTATCGTCCAATTTATATGCATCCTTTGATATATCTATTAACGTATTCTACTGTGATAGGCACAATATAGCTGTGATCCCAGCAGAGATAATCTCATGCGCTTGAGGCAAATTCACCAGATGAAAGACATCATTTGATCACAATTTCGTTATCTTCTTACTGCTTTAGCATCATATAGAAGCCATTTGATGAAGGAGAAGGAAATTGGTGCAGGGATATTTTGGCCCCTTAGACCCATCTCATAAATGATAGAGATATAAATTTAGGATCGGAAGCTTTGTTTGAGAGATCTGTGATTCAAGTTGTATATATGTTCCAGTTAATCATGCTCACCGTTGATTTTTTATTTTTTTGGGGAGTTTCATCATCCACTGTTACGAATGGAATATTAGACAGCATTTAATTAAAAAAATCAGAATCCATCTACAGTGTACCATATATTATTAAATATGAAAAAAATGAGAGAATTATGCAACAAATTGTATATGCTCTTGCAGCTACTTGTATCAAAGTTTTTGCTCTCCTTGATAGAACAGTGTTGAACATTAATGACATAGACACAACTCACAAAGCAGCCTGCACACTATAAAATATCACCAGTGATTCAAGAATGAACTTGTAAAGATGTAACCTAGCTAAACTCAATAGATTTGTCATAGAAATTTGAGTTTTTAAGATCTGGTCTTTTTACACAGAATTAAAGGCGATGAGTCTGGGCTAGTTTTGGCAAATCAGGATATGAATAGTTCGCGTGTTATTTTAGGTTTTACCAGATCTCAGGATAGCAACTGGTGAAGCTCCGTCTTTGTATTTGAGTTAGATAGGAAATGTTGTGAGTGAAGAGTGCCTTTAAACTTGCATATAATTTCCTCAGTCTTTAGGGCTACTTATGATGATATTTCACATGGTATTTTTTAAACATGTTATTGGTTACATGTGATTAAAAGTTTGTGATTTTTTTTTTTGCAAAGCGCACTTAAACAAGACTGTCAGTGAATATGTACAGGAAATCTTTTTAAGTGACAACATAAAGCAATTCTGTTATAAATTTATTTTTGAACTGTTGAATTGTATTCAGTGCTATTCTTGAACATAAAATGCATTCATAATTTTCATTTTTTTTTTTTTTTCTATTTTCTTCCACAGAGAGAAGAAGAAAGAGAAAGACAGAGAAGAGTTGTGGAAGAAGTTGGATCGATTGGAAATGAATAGCAAGAAAACCATTAAGAAATCTTAACGTCATTGATCTGTATATGTATCATGGAGGCGTGAAAGGCATAGAGAGCCAAGTGTTAATATATATATTTATTTTATCATCATCATTTATATAAATATTATAAATAGTGACTACAAAGAAATTTTTTTTCCCTTGATTTCATGCTTGTTTGTCAAGTTTGTTTGTTCCTTTTTTTTTTTCTTTTTTAATTTCAAGGAAAACAAAAATATACTTTATTATCATTTTTTTTTTTTCAAAATTTATTTTTTTTAATACAAAGACTGATGACAGAAGAACATATTTTGTAGATCCTCACCAGCCTGATTCAGTTATGATTGAACACCATATTTGTCATGTGTACCCACAGCTGCTTTTGGATAGTGTGACCCTTGTGCCAAAACACATTCAGACTGATGCCTGTTCCAGCATGCACATCATGTGACTTGGTAGCAAGTATGTGACCGCTTGTGTGATGTGACTGTCCCAGTGCTGATTCTTGTTGTGGTTTGGTATTGTGCCGTTTGATTATTTTTTTTCCGCAGCATGTGTGGTATGTCTGTGAGAAATTAATGTTGTCCCATTTTAGAGAGATGTGATTAATCCTTTTTTTAAAAAAAAATTATATATATTTGAAACAGTGTAATGGCCTGTGGGAAATAGGATGTCTGACGGCTCAGTACAGTGCCTCCAGATACCATAAAATATAGTACTACAAAATGCCAGGTAGTTATATATTAAAATAATGCTCATGCATAGGTTTATTTTAAAAACATTTTTTTTTTTTGGTCTAAATGATGAAGTCGTTCTCACCGTCCACATGCATTTATTTTGTTTTGGGATGTGATTTAAAGATACTTGAGCCAAGAAGGCAAAGATATAGGTATCATTTGATAAATGTTCAAGAACTCAGCGGGGCATATTTTCTGTCATCCTGAAATATTTGCACAATATTAATATATTAACAATAGCTGCTTACAGTGTGGATGCATTGATGAAATGCTGATTCCGTGCACATAATGTTATACATTATCACCAGATATATAGAAAAAAAAACTTCAGTCCATTGACTTGTAAATTAATTTGCACTGATTTTGTCCGTCTTTCTTTGCTCAAAGAAAGAGAAAACTTTTTTTTATTTTTAATAGCATTTATAATGGCTGAAGTCATGACGGAGAATGCTTAATTTCAGAGGAATAGCTTGAAATTTTCTGTGCTTTTTGTTTTGCAGTTTCCTCCTTTTTTTTTTTAAAAAAAATCTTAGATAATACGATTTTATTGCATGCCCAGTATATTATTTACCTGGTGATGGGGCTGGATTAGGGAATTCCAAGAAGAGGAGGGGGTAAACAACTCCTGCTAGCTTTAATTTTTATTTCATTCTTTAGTCATCATTATATGATGTTCGACTCAGTATTTATCCACGATTATTGAATAGTGCATGTAGTGACCTGAGTTTTGGAAATTGGTGGTGTCAAGTTTGACAGATGTGCACAGGAATAGGAAAATAAGCTCTGCTGTCTGGGTCATGGGTCACCAACTGCCTTGATAATATTCCACACTAACTGGAATATTGCATCCCCTTAGACATGACACTTGAAACTATGTATTGATCACGACATGTTTGATAATGGCTCTAAGGGCCACTATGTAAAGTTTGTTAAAGATAACAGAGAAAAATATTGGATTAAAACAGGTTTAAGTCCATTGTTTCCCCATAATGATAGTTAGAAGTGAACTGATTTCTTTAGAATACATTTAGGCACAAAAGATTAAAGAGGTGAAGACAAAATAAGGACAGTTTTGAATATGCTTCTTGTAGAATTTAGGCCGAGAAGTGTTGATATTGTGCATAAATGTGATCTTTGTTTTAGACTCATCTATTAAGCGGTCAGAACGAGAAGAAAGAAATGTAATATTTAGGAAAGCTTTTTCAGTGATTCAATTCAGAGACAAGAAAAGGTTTGTGACGGAGCTTCGGGTATGTGTATATAATTAGACATCTGTAAGGTATGAGAGAGTTTATTGTCTTGAGTGCTTGCTCAAAGTTATGTCATGAGTTAATGAGTGCTTACATATAAAACTCACTTGAATTTTGGCTGCCATCATCTTTTTTTTTTGTTGTTTTTTTTTTTTGTTATGTTTGTTGGTATGGCTTGTTTTGTCTGTGTATCAATTTTTTTCTAATTTTTTATTTTTGTGATAATTTTCTTCTTTAGTTGTAGTCTTGTTCAGAAAGTTTTATTATATTATTTTTGTTTGAAATCTCCATATGGAATATGACAATAATCCTGACTTGTACTTCAATCATTTATATCCGCCAACTAAAAGAATGAGAAAAAGATTAACAAGAACAGTATTTAGACTTGGTTTTTTTCCCCCCCCAACTCACTGTTGCTCATCAGCATGTTGCATTTGTGAAATTGCCTCCCGTGAAGCAATATCAGAATAGTCCTTGTAATCCATCTCTTTTTTTTTTTTTTTTTTTTCCACTTCACAAATGTTTTTGATTAAATGTCTGAATGTATTTTAGTTGCGGGTATTATTGAAGATGTATGAAATCTGAATTATTATATTTATTTCATTAGCATATAATGTTCCTTTTTGTATACTCTTCCTGGTATAAAAATGTTGCATGTTACTCTCCTTCTTACTCAAAATGTAATTCCAAAGTGACAGTGACGTTTTGGAAAATGCTATACGAATATTTAGTGACCTGCGAATCAGCGAATGTTCACTGCTGTTATGTCCTTCATTGTTAAATAAGACAGGGTCAGAAATTGTTTCATAACAAGGAACAAGTGAAAAAAAAAAAAGGCTACCGTTAATAAAATCTATAGTAATTTGACACCAATACATTTCCAGTGCAGTTTGTAGGATATATTTATAACTCTATCAAATTCACTAGTACTTTTTTTTTTTTTTTTTTGATCTATCTCCCTTCACCTGTCAGGTCTTTCCTCCTAATTCATTCTGTCACTCTTTGTGCAGTCCCTTCACTATCAGTTTGGCAGCACCGCATATCACTTCGATAGTTTCACAAATCTGCACTCTTTTTTTTTTTTTTTGTTGTTTCGTTTTACTTCTGTCTATTGTAGTCATGTCTCAGTGGTATTGGAGGTGTGCATATGGCTGCCACAGTGTGGTTAGCATTGTTGTGCTCATGTACAAACTGATTAACTGATTTTAGCTTTCTTTTCTTTCTCTCTTTTTTTTTTCTTTCTGTCACATTTGGTTTCATTGATGACTCGTGAATAATTGTATGTCATATAATGCCCGTATCTAGTGATGCATGAATTGTGTTGAAGTATATTGACTAGAGATGCATCTGTGCGTGTGTCAGTGTGTGCGCAAAACTTCCTTCTTTTTTTTTTTTAAATGGTGTTCATCCTATTAATAAATTTCATGTTTCCAGATGGTTGTGTTGGCGTGATTTATTGTTTCCATGTTTGATAGTCATTAATTTCAACAAGCATTTGCTAATGTGTGATCCATAACATTTTAGGCATTCAAAGTAACCCTAGTACGCTGACTGTTTGATGCATCGCTACGTGGTGCGCACAATCCCAGCTTGAGATCTGTGTTTTTGTTTTTTTGTTTGTTTGTTTGTTTGTTTTTTTTTCATGTTTAACTTGCACTTCCATGATGAACACAAAATCATCTGCTGTCAGTTTGTGAAAAAAAAAAAACAGTGTAATGTATTTTATGTTAGTGACAGATGCCACCTTTTTGCAGCCTGTCATGTGATACAGAACCCAGATATGAGAAACAGAAAATAAGTTCTATCATTTTGAGAATAAACTCATTCTGTGTGGAAAAAAATCTTGGTTATTGTTTTGTTTAGCTATTTGAAACAATAAACTTCTCATGCTAATCCCTGTCACACTTAATGTGTCAAACTATGGCATTTCCAAGCATTATTTCCTTTTTTTTTCCCCTCCATATTTGCACTCTATACATGAAGCGATCTGTATTTCACAAAAGCTGTTATGTATAGAGTCGTGTCACATAAAAGGCTGGCAGATGTTCATTTTTCAAAGTCGTCTAACTGAACAGTGTTCTGATAGGACTTAGGTTGGCATGAACTTGGCTGAATTCTGTAGGACATGGGGGACTTGCAAAGGGAATGTATTCGTTTCACCAAACGTTTGTACCTGTACCTGGCACATCAACTGGGGATGCATGCATATCTGCTATATTTGTACTGTGCTTTCTTAACAAAAACTTATCATGAAGTTCAAAGTAGTACCAGCATATTAATTCACTCAACTCCCATGTCCTTTGTCTTACATCAAAACACAAAACACTATCAATGCTCTGGCTTGATGGTGTAGTTCATGACCCATTTGACTGGTGATTTTTCCTCTTAACATTCTTTCATTTCTTGTCTCATGGAGCTTTCATTTTTTTGGGGCGCTGTCTTCATTCAACAAATGTGTTTCAGTAAAATGTACATCTGTTTCATTAGATACAGTGGTAAATGGCTTACAGGATCTTACATGATTGAGTCAAGTCTGAACTTTGTGGTTTATTTCCAGACAGGTCAATACATATAAGGAGCTTTTCTCTTAAGAGTGTTGCAACAGCGAACAACTGTGTTGAAGATTTGAAAGACGTTCTTTTTTTTTTTCTCATGAATTGCACTTTGCAATGTCCAAGATTAGGAAAACAGAAATAATTATTTGGAATTGCTACTGTTAATATTCTTCTTCTTTTTTTTTTTTTTTAAATAAGTGTTCTAAATTGGTCTTTCATCATGTTTGTATGAAAGTGTGAATTTAATGAGTACTTTATCTTTTTTTTCTGGGAGCTGTTCACATCAACATGTATTCGGGAACCCAGTATTGTTGCAGTCTTTTTTAAGTCCTGTCTTTTTTTTTTTGCAACAACTGATTGCAAACAGCCATGTTCATTCTTTGCAAAACAGAATATTATTTCGAACTGGCCATACTTATAAATACGCTCACAGTGAATTCGCTGGATGAAATGAATCCCTCGTTAAGTCATATCAAAGATACTCAAGAACATTGCTACATGTATTTTTTTTTTACATTTTGCAATCTTGTGGGATCTCATCAAGAACATTATGATGATTACAGCGAGGAGATGGCTGTATATGGCTTACAATCACCTACTTGATAGTCAGGAGTAATGTGGAAAACAAAAAAAAAAATCATCCTTTTTTTTTTTTTTCTTTGTCCACAGGAAGGAAATATAACTTGTTTGTTGTTTTTAACCTTTGGTCTTGGATGTGTTGTTTATCGTTTTTCTGAGTTATCATCACATCCTGTCCTCATAACAATCAGCTTGGTATAATAACCTTGTCTAATTTTATACATGAAACAAAGAGGATATTTGCATATATTGACATAATGCAATTTCTTGCTTTTTTTTTTTTTCTTTTTTTTTTTCTCTCCTCCCTTTTATGGCTTGAATAGATTTGTACATGTATTTTTGGATTGTTAATTTGTAGATGCTTAATGAAGCACATGTTTGAATAATAAAATAAACTTGTATATTGTCTGTCCCAGTTGGTGTATTTGTGTTTGTGTATGTGTGTGGGTGTGTGCTGTTAACTATATTTATAATATATATATAAATATAAACATTTAAATATGTATCTTATTACCACTAAACTAATGTTATGCCTGTATGCATGAAGCAGAGTTGTACAAATTACTGCATCATTGCTAACAGCAATAGAAAGAATTTCTCCCTTAGGTGGTTAACCTCATGAAAATGTCGTAGATCTATTCTATATTGGTGCACTCACACATAGTTTAAGAAAAGCTAACACTAGGGTCGGAGGTCATTTTATTTAGAACAGCATTTTAGTGATTTAAAAAACCTATACTACAGCCAAATGTCATTTTCTTGTGAACACTTGTTTAGCTCATTCAGTGCAGCATAACCAAGATGTGCTGGTTCATTTAACTTTGGTACAAAAGAAATGCTTTTTAGGCAGATTTGCAGAAAAGCGTAGTATATGCACATGTCTGTTATAGTCTGGTATAGTGGAGAAGAAAGTGAACTAAAACTACTGATATAGTCATTTATTATGGACATCTTCAAATTGGCTCTAGTATTTATGAAAATAGAGGAATGACCTGAACTATTGAAAAGTGCAATCCAGACCTTTAGGAAACAAATGCAAGGAACAATTTATGACCTTTTATTTAGACAATCATTCTAGCATCTTAGTTATAACATCAGTCAAAAATCAACTTTTGAATGGATTTGACCTTGTATCAGAACTCACGTCATGGTGGAGTGTTAGATATGAAACAAATGATTTCAGCATCATATTAGTCCTATAATGTTCTCACCATTTCTTTCTACATGTACGTTTACCTTGGTATAAAACATAACAGCAAGAATGGAACCTTAGCCAACTTTGCCCCATCCTTTGGTGATGCATTTTCTTTCTTTTGAATTTAGTCCTGTGATGTGCTTTGATCCAGAACTTCTCTGCAACATCCTGGTTGTGAATTCTTGTTGGACTCTTTTGTTGCTCATTTTATAATAGTCATTAGAGGTATCACAATCATTCATAGAATCTTCTCTAATACCTGATATAGTGAAGGGTTGTTTTAAGAATACATTGTGTTCACCTGGCATCATGAAGAGAATCCAAAACATCCATAAAACAATGAGGAAACACTATACAAGATTCTGTTGTACAATGGGATGAAATGAGTTGCATGGCAAAGGGGACTTCATAAAAACCTGATTGTAGTGACAATGGAGTCACTGGAAATGAAATCAACACTGAATACATTGTACATAAAGGAGTCCCAGATAATTTTTTTTTCCAGCAAAGCCAAGTCATACTTCTCATTTCTTCACATTCAATTAAGTGAAATCATTTCATTCGGCTGAGCAACATATGTCTCACGACCAGTCAAAATGAGACATAAGTCGCTGGGCTAGAACCAAGAAATCTGACTTTGAATGTGATGAGGGGGGCTCAGACATCAAATTTTTCTTTTATTGCAGAAATCGAAAGTGCATTCATTTCTGAACAAGGCAGTATCGGTCTTACCCTCCATTTATAAATATTTCTTCATTAAAATCGGGTTTTTGTGAGGTAGGCTTGTAGTTTTATGCGTTCAACCATTCATTTAAACTTGATTTTCTCGGAATTTTGGTCATTGCTGGAGGGGTCCCCCCCTTGTCTCTTTAAACTGCAATATTTCTGGCTAGAATAAAACTAACTCAAAATTTATTTCACCACCAGAAAGAGTATGAAATAAGCTTTCACATGATACCAAAAACCCCATTTGGTGGAAAATCAACTTGTGTCTCATTTTGACTGGCTGCGAGACATATGGTCTCCTGAAAACCTGATATAGGTTTACTAGACATGACCAGAAGTTACTAACAGTCTCCCATAACCAGTTCCTTCTATTTATAGTCTGTGCCATACAAAAGCCCTATGATTCACATATTGACAGTCATTGACAGTGAAAAACAGCGCACTGACATGTTATATATAAGAAAGGAATGAACACATCATTTAACATATTTTTGAGAAGAGACAATATGGAAATTATAACTTCTACTACTCCTAGAGGTTGGAAATAGACAAACATAATCCCCGTTGTCCTAAAATGCAGTTCTGAGATCAGTAGCAAATGGCTGATACGATCACAATAGGAAAAATGCCTCTGCTTGAGTTGATCAATTCATAATACTGTACAGTTATTTATCAATGTCTTGGTTTGAAATAATTTGGTTCTTCATCCATTTGTGCTGACAGAACAGGGTAGAGTGGTTCTTTGTGACTGAAAAATTTATGCTCTCTACTTTGACTCATTTCTGTGTCCCGAAACCCCTGATTAATGTACATGTATTTGTACAGTACAGTGAGTAAAAGAATATAATTTCTGGAGATTGTCAATGTGTGAGTCATATGACAAAACATTTTTTTACCCATACATTAAGTGCAGTGACTTATTTGTTCTTATTTGATATTGTATAATCATTTCAATAGGTGGGCAGTTATTATTGTAAATTAAAATTGCATGTTACATTAAGTGAAAACATACCAGTACATCTTAAGATTCAAGATTTTGAAGAATCAAAGGGAAAAAATTATGTGTTGGGTAAAAATTATGTGTTGTATAAAAATTTACAAAGGAACCTATTTGACCTCTTCATTTTTATGCAAGAAGACAGAGCTCTAAATGTAAAGCTTGCTGGCATTTGAGGGGATAACATGAAAGAAGTGCACATAAATTTTTGTGAAAATAGTGACTATCATGCTCAATGTCCAAACTTACATAGAAATCTTCCTGAAACAGAAGGATTTTTTCCATTACAATGTAATACATGTATATGTAGAGTGTTAGAGTGACATGTTACATTTATAAGATGCTTTGAAAACAAATGCATATCAAATTGTTTGTTTTTACAGAGCATTTATTCAAACATTTGTCTCTTTTTGTCAAGGTGGCTTCATATGTGATAAACATGCATTGTGGAGACTGCATAGCCAAAGTTACACAATGTCAATGTCCAATTCTATCATAATTGTAAACTTGTTAGTATACTAGATACATAATATTATCGTGATTCCACATTGATCGTAATCAGTTTTTAGCTGTTTTGAGAAAGTGAAAAAAAAACATTTTGCGCATAGGATATTTATGTGGCAGGTGACATCAAAGAAACAAAATGCATGTCCTGACTGTTATATAAGGTTACCTTTGTAGTAATGATTATGGTCAGATCATTCATATCTGTAACCTCAAAATAATGAGATGGCAAGTGTGGAACGGCCATAATGATAAGACAAATGAAATGGCTAGGGATATAAATGATGTGTTGTGAGTTTGAAACTTTTGCTGTTCACTCTTAGGAAAGGGAATCATTTTAACTAATGCAGACTTGGTTTTTACTGATCTGATTCGTGTGTGGTTTAGAGTAAATCTCATCATAACAATTCAATCATTCTTGCACATTGCAACTTTAATCTTGTGAATCTCACATCTCCATGTTTTTCATAGCTAGATCCTTATTACACCAGATAATCTATATCAGTGTTGTTGTTTTTTTTTCCCCTGGAAATTTTGAATAACATTGAAAGACTCTAACATTTGAACAAGGCTGTGATAGTATCAGCCATGATAGCTTGTTTGACAAAAAGAACACAAATATTTTAATAGTCCCCTGTGATGGTCATGAATTTTTTCTTGTTTTTTTTCTTTTTTTTTTTGTTAGAAGAGGTATTTTGGAATTATTTTACATAATGTTTAGAATGGTAATATTTTTAGGTCGGGAAAACAAAATCCTAATGGCATTAGGAAAAATGTCATTTTATCTAAGTCTAGAGTCTGAAAACATTTTGATGATTGCAGCCACATTCATGGAAAATTTGATGAATCTGATGAGGATAAATATACATGTATTGTTTTCATGCTAAAAGATAATTTAAAAAAAATAAAAAAAATTCATATTGAAAAGTATCTTAATCTTATTGAAGGGTAAAAATAGTGGAAGTTACTGAAGCTTGGACTAGGATTGCTAGATAGTGCATCACTGATATACAGGATGTCCTTAAAGTCACTATACAGTTGGGCTAAAAACAACTCGGTGAAATAGGCATGCTATACTAAAGACAACTCAATGAAATGGAATTCTCTGAAGGAACCGTTTTTTTAGGTAAGTTTTCTTGGACAAATTGAAAACTCACTGTCCTGCATTGAAACAACAACCAGATTTCCTATTGTTAGTCTAACCATATTTCTTTATTACAAATGACTGTGTAGTAACTCTATGGACACCCTGCATTCTTGATCTGAAACATGGCACTCCAGACTTTTGAAGCAGAAAGATTGTTATCTGGGTATTGCAATCAATAACATATTTTTCCCTACTCACTCACGTGTCATCTTCTCCTTTGCTGATGGAAAAGTTAGGCAGCAAAATGAAAACATATCTGACAAAGAAATCAGAGGAACGTCTAATTTCCACCCTCTGACTTTCACAATAGATTGATACTGGTGTTTGTGATATGAACTGCAGTTTAGGCTGCAAACTACACTATGTTGATGTGCTATCATAGTGAAACAAAGTAATTTCTTGGCTTGCCAAATAAGGAATTATTATATCTGAGCGAGCATTTTATTAATATCAAGTTATAAGTGGAGCTTTAAAATCTAAGCTCATATATTGAGTGCCCATCTATTTTATTAAGACAATAGACAACTATTGAAAAGGTGCAAGTATTTATAAAAATGAATCCAGGTGTTTTGTCTCAAAATTGATTCATGTTTGTGCCACCTTTTTTCTCCTTGTTTCATTTCTCATCAACTCCTGTGTCTTGAGTCCCATGCTCTATTTTTTTTTTCCTTTCAAATATCATCCTGTTTCATCCTAACATGGAGCACATTTTGTTTTTCTTTGTCAAGTTGGTTGTTCTGAAATGAATGTGAGCCATGTACATCATTATTAAAATTAGTGACGATGGTTTGAACCTGGTCTTTGGACTTCTTTATTCTCTTTTATTTCAATGGATGAACTTTTCTCGGTGGATTTCATTTTAAGGCTGAGGCCACATATACCTAGCGGCGTACAAACTCGCTGTAGTCAAACCAGGGTTCATCTGTGGGTATTCAAACTAGCATGGTGGCAGATTTCAACGTTGAGACAAGAGTCAGAAGATATGGGACTGTGACAGGTTGTGATCCTTTGCCCACTCTTTTACATCATCATTTTCAACACTTTAAAGAAATTTCAAAATTTGTTTTCTTTGTATCTTAAATCATATGAGTTCACAATTTGACAAAAGATAACAATAAGATGACTTAAAAATGTCCTGTGATTGAGAGACAAAGTGTCTTGCGCCCAGGGCAAATGAGTCGGAAGTTGCGCCGGATGATCTCGAGCAATGGCTCTTTTTAACTACATGTATTTCCTGACCCAGATAGCAAAATTTTTATTATTTTCATATTAAAAAAAGTTAACTATTCATTTTGTGAAAAAAGAAAAGAAATAAATTTACCTGAGTCGGAAAATAGTTAGAAATGGCCGTAGCTCGAAATCACCCGGCGTGACTTCCGACTCATTTGCCCTGGGTGCAAGACAAATGTCAGTTTAAAAAGTGTTAAATGTGACAATATAAACAATGTAACATTCTGTCACACTTTCATGTAGATCTACATCCTCCTCCTATAAATCTTTGGTCAGCTTGAAACTACCGACGACACTAAAAAGTTTTGATATTTTCTGCTTGTGGTTGCTTGTCATGTGACCATTTCACTTTCAGTCAAATTTATGCACTAGTTATCACTACGCGACTCACAGCACAGCCTGTCGCCTGATGTGTGGCCTCAATCTTAGAACATGTGTGCTGTTCTATACTATGTAAACATACTACATACGTGTTGTATCTACTACATTTACACCTATTAGTTACTGGCTCCCTGGTGAAAAGATTCATGAACGGTTATGTTTGATTGATAAGGATTTGAGCACCTAACAAGCAGCCACCTTGTGTGCTTTCCAGAAAGCTGCGAGTGTTCATGAGCATCTCCTTTGGGAAAGTGGGGCTAATAATGGATTATAAACTGCTTAATACTTGTACGGGAATAGGTACTATATAAATGCTATCATAATTATTACAAATTAGCAAAAAATAAGGGTTTGTAGTTTATCATATTCATGGCACAGAAATTATCTACATGTGTACAGTAAAAAGGGCAAATATACATGTATTCAATTTCACTGACTTCCAGCATTTTCTGATACCAGTGATTATCAATTATTTAGCATTTACATGTAATATAACTTGTTGGTAGGAGCTAAATACTTAGCACAAACATGTATCACAAGTTGGTTGGAGTTGACTTGTTCACACATAGTGATTATTTGTATATATATATATATATATGCAAGACAGACAAGAGACAACTAGATGAACAAAGACAAAAATTTGAAGAAACAATTCTGAAAATTGCCAGCATATGCTTTATTTTGATTGGTGTATCATGGTTAAGCTTGAGATCACATCACTCACAGATTCAGACACATATATCAAGCAGTAAAATCTGGTTTCAATTTTTTGTTTTTTCTCCACCTCACAACTGGACACATGTAATGATTCCATATTTTCTTTTTTTCTCCACTGGTGACATGTTGGTATGAAGATTGTATTATAACTATGTCAGCCTGATTGCAAACGTTAGGAGCATACTGACTTGTGGTGAGTGTTTCATGGTAGGTAAAGAGAATAACTTGGACATAATTGCAAGACTCGGGTTTAATGGATGCCTCAACAGCTGAATGGAATTTGAGCCATAAAGGATTGAACGTTTCCAAACGTTTCTTTATCTTCATATGTTAGGAAACTATATCTGTAATTTAATTCTAAGGATGTCAGTACAAAACTACTCAAGTACCAGACTATCTATAAAGTCCAGGGAGAATCTATAACGAGACTGCTCCTTTGATATTTCCAAGGTTAAGCTATTCTACTGACAAAAGATCCCTATAAATCAGCCGTTCATGTTAGATTGAATTGAATAAATCCCTTGTCTCTCCAAACAGATATACCAACTGAGATAACTGTATAACTCTTTTTTTTTTTTTTTCCAACAGTGAAGCTCATTTCAAATTTACTGCTGTTCGGAGTACCTGAATATCAAGTTAGTGGAAGTTCAATCAAACTTTAATCTCATCTATTTTCATTCTCAAGATCTCCGTTTTAAACACAAATCTGGGGTTATCTGGTTTCAATTTTTTGTTTTTTCTCCACCTCACAACTGGACACATGTAATGATTCCATATTTTCTTTTTTTCTCCACTGGTGACATGTTGGTATGAAGATTGTATTATAACTATGTCAGCCTGATTGCAAACGTTAGGAGCATACTGACTTTTGGACCACGCACCGATAAGTCCACTATGACTCTGTTTCTAATCAGGCATAAAGAGCTTTTCTCTATCACACAATGAAGATTCATGTACTAACTTTGATCAGTTCAGCGTAGGCAAAAACTGTCTCTGTCCCAGAAACGTCTACATCTAACTGATGATCTGGCTGTCATTAGAGACAGGTACATGTAAATGTCACTATCCTAAACCATCTATTCATTGCCAGTTTGATGTAAACAGGTGCATGAATATTACATCTTTTTTGGGGTATATGTAGATCTTCCAATTTCACATAAACAAGTTAAGTAAGTTTATATCGGATCTTCATTTTGGCTCTGAGGCATCCAGCTTACCTACAATCTCATATGCACAAGTATAGACTAGCAGTCAGAAGAGAAAATATGACGTGCATTGACTGGCCAAGTATCCACGCAGTTTGTCTGTCTGCCATGGACAAATCGGCCACCAGCTTCGTTACCGCTGGACAGCTCGGAGGGCCTGCAGGCAAATTCTCAGACAGTCTTGGTCACTAAATCTACAGAAGCTAAACACCAAAAACAAAACTTTTTGAAACAAAAAATAAACGAACAAACAAACAAACAGATCTCATGAATGACTAATGTAAAGATGGTACACCATCGTCAAGTTTGGGCCTTCAGCTCTGGTAAAGGGTCTCTAGTCATAGGCAGAAACAAACAAAAAAAAAAAAACAAAATACATAGACACATTGAGAGTAATAGACAGGGCAATTCTGAATTCCCTCTGCCTGATATGAAAACACTGATACATGTATGCTCATTCTCTTTGCTCCAGACACTGCCACAAGACATTTGGCCTGAAGTTCATTGATCTACATGTTTTATATATTATGCATACCGGGACTTCATGAAATAGAAACAAAAAGTTAAGCGCCAGTAAGGGTTAATATCATAAGATGATCACAATGATGTCATCAGCCACAGCTACACAATGGCATGTATTGAGACCTTCACATTCAGCTGGTATTTGAGGAAGAAAAAAAAGAAGTACATGTAATGTGCATTTCTTCCATGAGCAACAATGGCTTTGCAAGAAAAAGAAAAAAAATCACAGTAAGCTTCTATATTTGTTGAAATGTACATGGTTAGCTCAAAACAGATGCAAGTCTCACGCATATGCACTCAACCATGCTCGACTAATCTTACAAAAAGACTGCATATGCAAAAACCCTTGAAAAAGTATATTATCTTGTTAAGGGAGGCTTTGACAGTGTAGAGTTCTTGACGGTCCATTTTTTTTCAGGGCTTAATAGCAAATACATATATATCAGATCATGACAACTAAATTCAGCATGCTAGGGTGGGCCAAGTAGATGAACAAAAAAAAAAAAAAGAAATTGGGACTTTTTATTTGACTGGCCCAGATATTGCCACCATTTTGAATAGATGAAGATGTCCAAGCCAAGAGCCCATCCTACCTCAGAATTAAAACAGCGATTCAATGGACATTATACTCAAACATGTCTGAAAATTAATTTCAGACATAATACTGTCCAAAGGGAAATCTTTTCTTCTTCGTATTTTTTTCTTTAAACTGATTACATAGTGGCATAATTGATATAGCGTTTTGAACCACCTATTGTGCAGTCTGATTCCCTTTTTTTCTGATTTAAGAAATGGGAACATCATCATCCATCCATGATTCACACTAACTGAACAAAGACAAGTGTGTCAAGTTTTATATGATCACAAGCAACAGATTCAGCTCATATAGCGAGTGGTGAAACTAAAGAAAGAGAGAAGAAACAAATGGATGTGAAATTGAATCTTTCAGCAATAAATTGATACTTTAAAATACAGACTGAGACACATGTATGTATGCACATGACTGCACGTGTCCATCATTTCTACATATGACATTTGTTTCTTTGAAACAATGCTAAATGACTGTATTAATGGCTTACTACATACAATGTATAAGTTTCTTTGCCTCTCTGAAACTAATCAAGAAATCATTCTTTGTAACACTTTTTGCTTTTTCCAGCTATGCATAGGTGAGGCCCCCACAACTTCATTCCTAACACAGCTCAAAAATGTGGGTCAATTTTTCCTGAAAGATTCACATGAGCTTATTGACAGCTTTCACCATATCACCTTAGCACATACACCTCCACACTATGACATGAAAGGTGGATTGTAGTAATAAATAAGCGAAATTATATCACAAAATTGCATAAAAAAACAAAACCCAAAAGTGATACGGTTTATGGCACCAATCCTGCAACCAATTCAGGTTTTCTGGCAATAACACATTAATTATATATGTCACTTCCCAAGTACAGCCATGCAGAACAATCATGTTATCTATACACGCACGTATACATGTCTCATGGCCTCACTAGGAAATAAGGACAGAAATCCTCTGATCAGGCAGATATAATGTACACAGCACCAATCACACTCAGGCAGGGGTAAAAAGCACTGGATTCAGTGGAAGAAATACCGTTCACATCAAAACATTGACTTTGTTCATGAATCTTGCATGCGCTATTACAAAATCAACTGCTATTTCAAAAGACAAAAACATGGTAAATTACATATATGACATTTTGAGGACTTCCCATCTTTCATGTTGCTCACAGCACACTTGAAAACTTTTCATATCTATATTTGCAAACTGATCCAGTATTAAAACATGGAGAGGGATCATAACAACACTTTAGTCCCTGCTTGCTCAGAGGGAAAAACTAATTTCAAGAAAGTATGGGAGATAAATTCATGCTGATTCTATACTGTCAATATTTCCCTCCCTCGTCTCATGTGCTAGAAATTAAATACCCAGGAGATGAACTCTGTCAAGAGCTCAAAGAATTTTCATCTTCCAAACTGTTTCCAGGAGGATAAAATGCTGAATTATTAATATTTTTCAGCCCCATTTGGAATGAGTTACTGTATATTACTTTTTTTTTGTTTTATGGATTACGAACACTTCTTCACTATAAATATTTCATGTCTGGAGTACACATTTCTCTGACTACACATTCTAGAGTGAAATTTTCCATAGGCTTGATTACAAAAATGTACATGCAACTCAACTGTTTCGTTAGAAAAAAAATACTGATTTGACCTTATCTTCAAAATGAAATAATATTCAAATGTGTGCTGGCAATCCCAGTGATCCTTCCTCTCCAGCTGACCAGCCAGATGTAATTGGTGTGGATGAATGTGAATGGAAACATTTCATGTGTCAAAACATATCCAAGCTGGTAAAACTGACAACTTCATGGCTCGCACTATGTACTACGATATGGCATATACTTGCTGAGGTAACGATTCATTGCAAACTTGGAATTCCACCCATTGACTGGGCATCTATAGAATGTTGACAGAATGGAATCCAGTGAACAGAATGATCCAAGTTATTGTTGACAACAAAACAAAATACATGTATTTAAAAAAAAATATGTGGCACCATTGCTCTAGCAAAATTCAAGTTTTGTGCATCGCTCCGATATTTACATGACAACAATGATTCCACTGACATACAAATGGTGACAGCGGACCTGTTGCAGAAACAGAGGAGACTAAAAACTCACATTATACATCACGACATACATATTAAATGTAATTTTTGTCTAGTGTGGAACAATAATTAGCTTAATTAATACATACATTCTATAATAAAGCTAGCACTGAACATGTGATATCTTCAGCATAATACAGCAATGAATGATACGGGTGAGCAATATTTTTTTCTTTGACAGCACAGAAAAATTCTTTGGTACACGTCATACCAGTGACTCCTGAACTCTAGTACACATTTTTTTTCACATCCATACTGAGGAAATAACCAAAAAAAAAGTAAAATGTCTGATATTTCTCACTAAATTGTGGAGAATGGAAAATTTAAAAAAAAAAAACATTAAAAATTTTATGTTTATCTGGCTACAGTATCTTAATGACTTGAAAAAAGAAAAAAGGAAGAAGGTTTAATATTTTAAGATAAACAAAGTGATTTTCTCACTTATTCTTTGACATCTATACCCACCAGCCATCCATGAAAGGGGAATGGATTTTTTTGTTTTTTTGTCCACAAGATGTGAACTATTGCACAGTCTCAGTTAGCAAAGATCGACATGTCAGATTTCATTGTCTGAGTATGTTTGAATTATTATTCTTTATTCATTTTCACGTCACTTCGTGATTCCCTGGTACTTTTTCACAGCAGTCGCAGACAGAATTCTTATCTATGACAGTGATACATTTAAGTGTGATAGTGAGAACCTTTTCATCTTCACAGTGCACATATAGGTATAAAGAAATGAAATGTTTCCAACAGGATAAAGCAAAACATCTGTGAAATGTTTAGAACAAACAGTGGACATATAATCAAGCCCCTGATTCACTTGGCAATAAGCAGACAGTATACATCACGTACTTAATATCTTTCCAAAATATTGCCTTTGATGCAAAGTCACATTATGCCACCGATTTATTCTCACAACTATCATTTTAAAAATAAATACAAACACTGGCTCTTTTTATATTTTAAAATTAAAAAAATACACAACAGGTTTGTGAAGAACAAAGATAAAAAAGGACAACCATATAAAACTACATCATAAACTTAATATACACAGATCTATAGACAGAAAAATTCAAGAAAAGATTAACAAAACGAGCTATAACTGCATGTAATTTAGTATAAATACTAACACTACCTATTACCTGATCATGGCTTCAAAATATGTGGAGGTCATAATTGCTGACTCAACATAAAGTAAATCAATCAACATATATGTCAATGCAGATGTTTGAGTTTGATAATATAACAATGCCAGTTTAACAATAAATAAAATAGAAGTATATCTACATTATGTAGATTACTATGTTGAATGCTTCTTTACCATCTTACACATATTCTTGACAGAAAATGTATTTAATACTGGAGAAACTCGTACCTATTTGTTAATTGTATTAATATGAATATATTTAAAAAAGAAAAATCAAAACAAATCAACATTAAACCCATCCAAACCAGTAAATGAATGGAACTGATTGGTACTCATTTTGCTCCTACTTGGACAATGTCCAAGACAGCATGAGTAACAAGTTTCTGCCTGTCAGTATATTTCATGTGCAAACTTTAACTGCCATAATGAAGAGAGCTGATGCTTCATACAGATAGTGCCATTGCTGCCAGTGTACACTGAGCATAATATGGTCACAAATATCCTTCTCCATATCAGCTTCTTCAAGACTTTGAGTGTATGCACTAAACTTAAAGGGCATCCCACTATGGGATCTGGTTTTCCAGCAAATCATAAAAATGAAGTTTGCATCTGAAGAATGATGATACAGAAAACTTCTTCCCCCTGGAACCACTGTCTGATACTTTGCTCTGGGCAGACTTTTATACACGAGTCCAGGAGAAAGGAGAGCTCACAGCAGCATTATTAAAAAATATTCTGAATTCTCTGATGTCATTTCTAAAAAAAATTTGAAGTCATTTTTCTACATCACCTAACTCTGAAATCAGATTACGGGAGAACATGAGGCGGTACTATATCGGTACTTCAAAGCACTGTGACTGCTTTCAAAAAAATAGTTCAGGAATATGCATAGCTATATCTACTGCATTTAACTCAAAAGATGATTAGAATATATGACTGCTATCCACAAAACAGACACAAAAAAAAAATGAAGATGCAACAACAATTGCTTGATTTCTAAGGGACTAGAAAAATGATACTGGGAATACAAATGAAAAAATCCATAAAATGATATGGATAAAAATATTCTTTTTGAATCTCTGGAATTAAATACTGACAGGAATGAAAAAATATATAAATTAACTCCCTCGTCATGACTGAATACACTGTGTGCCATGCATGAGAAGCTAAGATGCCGGTCTGATATACCGCATATGTCATGGAAATACATGTACTCAACTGAGAACTATATGACATAAGCAGTACATCTACGTACATTCTTGTTGTATGCAGTGCTAGTAAAACAATGGACTGCATAATCGAACTCTGATATTTAAAACAGCAGGAATACTGTAAATTTTCTGTGCCAAAGTTACTTATGATGGACAAAGACCCATGTGAAGAATATAATCCCTGAAGTAAACTGTTTTTCTTTCTTTGGATATGGTAGCAGTGATATCGTAAGCGCAGAACCTACTGTATGCTAGTAATGGTAAAAGAGCAAGGAAAGGTCTTGACAACTGACAAAAAAGTGATGAATCTGTTGAATTAGTCAGATATCAAATATGCCATAAGTTTGTCATCACAGCATGAAAATGCCTTGATCTGTTGTCGAGCAAACGGGATTAGTTATGGATTGAAAAAATTTGACGGTGCAAAGGAATTAAAGATCAGAACATTACAGGATGACAGACACTGGGCTTCCAGTCTTACTATTATGTAACATGTCACCTACATGTGCTTAAAGTGCTAAATGTCCTGGCATACAGAGATAGTGACAATGGATCTGCCTTAGTAAGATCTACTGCAAGATAAGATATAAACCACCTGCACTGTGTAGGAAATGAATGTTTATGTCATAGACAGAATGGAATGATAGATAGAAAACATGGAAAAGAACTGTGCATAACCTGTGAAAGATTTAGCAAAAGTTTTCATAGGCACAGCCAGACCTAGGCCTCTATAAATGCACCATGCATTACAAAGCAAATATTTCAATGACAGACTGTTGGTGATTTAGACACTACAAACCTCCCTGCTACGGCCCTATTCACTTTCATAATATAAATGGATCATACGATATAAATATTCTCTTCTGTGTTGCTCTTTTCTAAAGAACAGCCTCAGACCATTATGTATACAACTGAATAATTGATGAAAAAAAAAAAAAAAGCCCAAAACCAGTTTATCTGCTGATATAAAAAAGACTGTTGCTTCGCTTCTACAAACTAAAAATTTATCAAATACACTAGTCAGAAGAGATGCACAATAAACTATCTTAATTACACATCATATAGCCAGCAAAAATCTTTTCTCATTCTTTCAATTTAACAATATGTAAAGTATCGATTGCAAAACGATGCTCACAACACATAACTCCTTACAACCAATACAATTAAAATTTCACCGCGATTATCTGTGGAGAGGAAAAAAGAAATCTTAACAAATAAAGAAAAGAAAAGAAATGTTTAACGATATGACTGCCCTGTGCATTGCTTGTAACAAACTGTGGGTATTTTTTGACAGCTAAAAACACCTTTTCCACAGCTAAGAAATGTGTAAGCATCATACAAAATATCGATATATAGCATGTCTGCCCATAAACTATTGCCCAGTAGACCACGCATATGATCATGAAACTTAAAAAAACGTATCTAAAGAGGATATCCTAACATCTAAAGTTCTCCTCCACTTCATTTCATGAAATGTATTGTCATGAGCAAACTATTTCCCAAATTTTTCCTGTATGCCAAGGATGAAATGCCTTACAAGAATTTTAATGATTGCATTTATTTGAAGGGCTAAATGGAAAAACTTGTGATGTCATACTTTGCACTTTTGAGAAAATGAAGTTTGACAAATTTGTGTGATTTACGGTGGATTACTATGTCTGTAAAACTTGCTGTGACTGTTAGCTTATCCATTTTCTATCATACACAGGAAAAAAGTAGGATGATTTTATCGAAATATTTTGAAATACAACAATACTAATGCCCTAAATTTTCTAAATGGACATCATGAGTTTTTCCTTTGAGTCCTGCATTTATATTTAAGAAATGACCATTAATCCTTTCGTGGTCACAGCCCTGTTATAATGGGCAAATTAAGTGCACCCTCCCCTGAAGACAGTACCATACGTTCATAGTCGCTTACAAAAAAAATTATGTAAACGTTAATTTTTTGACAAAAGTGTACAAAACGAAACATTTTCCTGCATGAAAATGAATGTTCTTTTACAGGAAATCCTCATTTTCAGATTTTACTTTATTTTTGGTGTGCCAATTATTAAAATTTTGCAAAAATGAGCTATCCCCCAATCGACCGCTATAGCGGTCCAGTCACACCTACTACAGAAAATGGCGGCCACCGCTAAAGCGGTCTGTGACACTGAAAGAGTTAAGGCTCAACAGTGGCAAGAGACAAATACACGATCAGCTGTCAGACATATCCTTTGACATTTCCAAGGATAAATTTCAGATAATCCTCTCAGCTTGGAAGAGGCATGATTCTTATAGTTTATATAAAGGGCAATTATAATTTTCCCCATATACAACATATTAAATCCGACTATAAAAAATGGGCTCTTTACTGATAATCTTTCTCAAATCTCTGAATCAGAGAAAACATTTGGTTCATTCCATGCAAAAAAGAGAGTAAAAGAGAAAGAAAAAAAAAAAAAAAGCATTAGTCATGGGTTTTCCAAGCATGAAACAAGCATGATCGGTAAGTACACTGTATGAAGAGATTTCACAGTCAAGTTCACAGGAATCAAACATGTCGACTTGTGAGTGTGCATGTAAGACAGAGAGATTTTACACAAGAGAGTTTAGTGAATTAAGAATTTTATTTAAAAAGTTAATAATAACTAATAATAATCTAATAGTGAGGAGAGTGCGATTTGTTTGCTGGCTGAAAATGTGGAAACCTGGGACAACATGAATAAATAAACTGATTCTCAGATCTTTAAATCTACAGGACGTACACTAAAAAGGTGAAGGGAGAAACTATTTGATTGAGCACAACTAAATCATCATGGTAGGAAACCATCAACAACATTGTAGCCAGAACACAGGGAGTGTGACCTATGGGCCATATGTATGTAGCATAGTTACACGGTAAAAATAGGATGCGTTCAAACTGAAGGATCTAGATGAAGGAGAGGGAAATGAAATTGCATGCACAATAAACTCACTGGAGAGAAGAAAGATACAATGAAAAATGAAATCACAATCTGTCTCAGAAATGCTCATGAAAGGTTAGGGAAAAAATTAACAGAATAACAACAAGAGAAAACATTGTCAAGTGGGAACATCAGAAACCACCCAGCTTCCTCCACAAAGCAAACATAAAAAAAAACAAATGATATCTCTCTTTCTCTTATAACACTCTTCTGTTAAATATCTGTCAGCATCATACAAACACATGCGTTGCATTACATGGCAACTTAGCATTGCAAGCCTATCAGCCTCAATACAGGCTTTCTCTGAAAGAGCATGCTGTAATAAATACATGTTGTTCTCTCGATATATAAACATATATTGCTCAAACGCCTACACTGGAAACAGCTAAACTCAGTAAGCCAATGTGGACATAGCATTGCTTGCAGAATCAAGATCTTCCAAAGATGGGAAGAGTCAAAACTGGGTTGATGAAATTCAGTACTCTTTTCATAATCCCTGCCATGTGGTGACATACAATGTGGAAAAGAGAAGAAATCCACAGCATTGCTTCCACTAGATGATTGAGTCCATTTGCACAACTGAAAGCCCGTAAGCTGGTTTTTGTTGGTTTTTTTTGGCATATGAAAATGAGAAAGATTAAACAACGTTCACTGGTACAATCACGGACCTAAAACTACAGATAATTTACTAAGACTAAATATACATGAATATAATTTATTATCCCTTTATAAGAAATGTGATCTGATGTTGTCCTTCAAAATAAATAATTACATAATCACTTCTCATATCACTGTGATAGAAAATATCACAAAAAGTGGATACCTTCAGCACACTTTAATATACCGCATTTCAAAATCAACAGCAAAAACTGAAATGAAATATGCATTAAATAAATAATGAACAGTACCTTTCATCTTAGATTCCCAACTTTCATTTCTCCTGACAATAGGGCTTAACTTGCATGTTGAACATTGGAAGTTGTGAGAAACTGGTGTAAAACTCACGTGATGTTACAAAAAAGTAAACATGAGTAAGTAAGGGATATTGTTACAGGTTATAGTGGCATAATATTGCAGATGAATTACTGGGCTATCAGCTCTTCTTTACTTTCCTCCAGGAAACAATTTGTAATGGGCACCGGATATCTCAAAATGTCTGACATAAAAAATTAAAAAGTCACAAAAAAAATATGAAAAAAAAAAATTCTCAGCCATTCATCAGGTGGCAACCGGCTGAAGATAAGCAACATCCTAGGGTCTTTTTCTTGTCAAGTAGAACAAGTGGTCACATTTTCACAAAGATCTTTTTAGGCCTCACAATTCGACCGTTGTGAAAATTGTCATAGCATATTCCTGAGTACTTTACCGTCTTGAGTGGGTCAAGCTATAAATTTTAAGATCATGATGAAGATGAGTCTAAGTCTACCGCATTCTTTAAAATTTGCAGGAGCGATTACTGTAGGCTCTGCAGTAAATGGTTCAAAACAAATTTATGTATAAGTTGCAGTTTTAAGCTGTTACCACCAACATATGTTGGGGTCCCCTAGATACAAAGTAAAATGACTGAGAAACAATGTTTCATGCAGAAACTTTGTTTCAGTGTTGTCAATTGGTGCGCTTGGGACTCTTCAGTGCTGGCCTGAGGATGAAAAGAAAAAAAAAAGAAAAAGAAAACATTAAATGTCCTGAAAAAAATTTTTCCACTCAATATACAAAGTCCTTGCAGGAAAAAGAATAATTCTGATGCAAATTCACTGAGTGCTGACACTTCTAGATGTAGAGAGAGCAATTTGCAAAATGTAAACAAACACTCTGCAAGCATCCAAAACAGATTTCCAAAACTTGATCTTGCCTACATCTTACTTGAAAGAGAGAAAAACAAAATACTCACATCCAGCTGTAAGTATACCTGGGACAACCTGTCACTTCTTTTAGTTTCAGACATACCCAAAATGTTCTTGAAAAAAGGGAAATGACTCAAAATGTTGTTTTTATTGAACATTCAAGCATGGTTTAGATGAACATATCCATAACGATTTTTATCCCTTTGCACATGTGACTGAACACAGATTCTGGGATATAATTATTACAACAACTTGGGTGCCTACAATATTGATAGATATTCATTCTTCGACCACCAGAACCTATCCCATTTATATGTTTTTAATCTGGATTTCAAAGTGTATCTGGTTTTAGGATCCTTTATAAATTTCAAAAACCAAGTTAAATCCCCTCTCTGACTGAACTGAAAACCACCTTAAGGTGGGCACTCTATGTAAATCATACACCCCTCCCACCCACCATCATAAATTGCTTACTCTTAGTAATTTGAGAACAAACAAACAAAAAAAAAAAATTTTTAAATAAATAAATAAATAAACCTCCATCATATAGGGCTATATGGCCAATCCACACCCAGCCAGGTAAGCAAGCATTCAGTGGATAAGCAATGATCTTAACAACAGTTTTATACAGAACAATGCAAAGAATAACACTGTAACTTAAGCTGAACATCATTGAGAGGCAAATGTAACAGAAACCTGACTTTTTGTCAGCTAAGCCTTAATGTGTAACACAAACCACAATGATGCAGTAAACATGAATATGAATGAAGAACTGAAAAAAAAAAAGGTAGAAAAAAGGAAAATATAATCTTCTGGTACATGCAATGTTGAAACCATAGATGGGATCAAAACAAACACACACACACAAAAAAAAAAACAACAACAAAAACATGGTCAATTACATGGAAAACTATAGCACGTGTATTAACATGAACTTAAGAACTGACCTCTGAAAACATCAAATGAAAACATTAATTTGCAGAACATAATTAAAAAAGTAAAAACAGAATGAAAGAAAAACATACCTAAACCAGCAAATAAACCACCACAACTTATACAGCAAGTCAAGGGAACTTGTTCCAAAGTTTATTGCAGATTGTATACTTGAGGTGGGCATGGCAGTGCGTAACTTATGAGGCTGTCGAGAATGCTTAATGATGATGACCACGTGTGTGTACGGAAAGACGTGTGGCTAACAAACAACAGGATTGGAAGAAGGGGGCTCTGGTGGACTATGCTAGGGGCTGTTGGCCTCGCGCGGACTCACGCTGCTCGACGCCAATTTGTAACGACGGCGCCTGGAAACACAAAAATACCAGCCTGAGTGAATGGTTTCACGGCTGCATAACATAAATGATAATACAGAACAAAAACTTTTTTTTAAAAGAAGGGAAAGCATATCGTCACCATTCTATGATTACGTCATGATATAGTTATTTCAACACTTTTTTTACTTTTACGATATTGAGAATAACTGTTTACACAGTACAAGTCATCTAATGAACTGTGCCATAATGATTCTATTGAATTAATACATACATGTAATTGCATTGGCACATTAATTTTTTTTGAAATGAGCGCTGTCCAATTGCTCTCATAAGTCTGACTGATGCCCATGTCATACAACAGTGACAATATGTGAAAAGCATTTTAAGGTTTTATCTTTACACAACAACTGAAATTGGAATTGCTCAATGTGCTTAATAACTAATGACAGCTGAACTATTGCATTTCCGCTCTTGGCTGGCAACATGTGAGCATTTTCACCCAGGAATGGGCAGCAAAATGTTCTGCTGATAATCACTGGGACAGAACTTAATGGACACTAGGAAGATTTATCTCTAACTGAAGATACAGGACACAGAGAAGGTGAACCAATTATAAAGTGCTTGAGCAAAACAAACAAACAAAAAGAAACAAAAACAAATTATATAGAGCAGCATGCTTGAGCAGAGAAACAGTAAAAGCAACAGTGAAAGCAGATGGAAGAGATAAAATACCAGAAACTTGAAAGAAAATCTATGCTAGTAAATCATCTAAATTTATTATAAATATATTCACTTTTCCCTTCAAATCATGATCTTATACAATACGCAAAAGATGACAGATATTTCAAATTTTTTAATAATGTGTGAAAAGTCTCACAGAACACTGTGACACTTATTTGACACTGATGCAAGATTTCAAGTATCGTGTTACAAGTTACACACAGCTGGTCAATCCATGACTGATATTTTTCATAACTGAAATTTATATCGTGATTTAGAAAATCTTTCAAATTTTGCAACATATGAAGACAGTGTTATCGAGTGGAAGCATAATCAAGTGACGAATTTTATGAATAAGTTCTTCTATAAAATTTGAAGCTTCATTATAATGACAAAGAATTTTGAAAGTCTGACAACAATTAAAAGGCATTAGTGGAGTACAGATAGATTTGCTTTTGTCAAATTTTGGGGAGTAACAAAAATTTCATTCTAAATTACGCCTCCTAACATTTTTTGTTGTGTTCATCATTTATACTAGACTATTATATAACACTGGTTTGAATTACTGAGTGACAGCATTAATCATATTAATGAAAGTGTGACTACACTGATCACAAATTCTAATTCCCACTGACAAAAAAAGTAGTGTAACAGAAAACTGTCAGATAAATTATCAACATGCCGTTGAAATCAAATAAAAAAAAGAAATATATCAAAAGATAAAAAGATAGAAAAGGGGACCCATGCACTATTAGGGTGTGAACAGACCAGAGCTGGCAGTGTGCTGGGGCTGGGATGGGAATGGTGGCTCACCACTCATATATTATGCTGCATGCCTAGGGCAATAGTGCTGCGCAGACCACGACACGGTGGACCGCAAGCTGGTAGGGCCATTGCCCTAGGCGTGCAGCATAATATATGAGTGGTAAGCCACCATTCCCATCCCATCCCAGCCCCAGTACATGGCCAGCTCTGATCTGTTCACACCCTTAGTTACTAGATAAAAATGCTCACAAACTGCAAATTTACCTCACATATTAGGACTCAAAACAAAATTTGGAAGTTTTAGAATCAAATTAAAAACACTTGAGAACAAGCTTTTCCAACACCAGGTCAATTAAGTCTGATGTTAGATTAAACTTGTCAGCCCTTACATTCTCTTGCACAGCTGTTTTCTTGTTGTATTTAAATCTAGATTGCTTTGGAAATTAAAATTTTCATGTTATTCAGACAGTGACAGCTGTCAAAATGAGCAGAAAAAGTTCTTAACAAGAGCAAAACTCTGTAGATAACCTGCACTACAGCAAGTGAGGCAAAGCTATGTGGCAATGTGGAATGTAAGGGGAAAGCAATCATTATGATACCTGAACATTTAATTCTGTCAGTATTTACAGCAGAGTCACCGTTTTCCTATCTCATCACCATGGCTTTCACCAATCATTTATCAAAAGCTACAATCGCTGTAACTATTCTCTATCCTCTCTTCAAAAATACTATTTTGTTAATAAATTGATTTAAATATTTACATGTTTTCTATAAATATCCTATAAACTATTTAAATAATGGAAATGTACTAAAACAACAACAACAACAAAAAGCACATTTGATTTCTCTTTCCATAGGTCCTTTGTCTGAATTCATTTCACTATATGTTCTCTATTTACCAGACTAGTTTGAAAAAATAGTTCAGATGAGACATAAACTAATAGGAAATGTTTCAGCAAAAGAACTGTACTTCAGTGATGCTGTACCAGATATGTCAATCATAAAAACCAAAATAAAACCGGTGTCTTTTCTATGTAAAAACAAAAAATCAAATTAAATAACAAAAAACAAAGAAAGATCCACAACACCAGCTGTGAATTGCTAAAAATCTGATCCTTGTCTCTAAACATTCACAAGCACAATGACTCCGACTTACACTGAACATAAAGTTATCAGACAGACAACAAGCAACATTGCCTTACCTAGCAGTGACCACAGCATTTTTGGGAGCATGGCCTGGGGGAGGTTTGGGCACTGGACCACCGTCAGGCTCGGCTGTGACTAGCGATCGGGTATCAATGCAACCCCTGGGTGAGGCCGACGAACCTGGCCGAGAATACCGACGTATATGTTGACCACCCATAGATTCGGATTCCCTTGCTTTGCTAGCAGAATGGCGAGGAGCAGGAGGTCGGCGTGGACTTTGCTCCCTAGGTGTCACCACATTGGGCTCATCCTTCATGGTGACCACAACTCTTCCCTCACTGCTGCTCTCTGGCGGAAACCCTGATGCATCACTGCTGAATCTGTTGTCTACGTTTAAATTCCTTTCGTTTATCATCATATTTTTGTCCTTCAAAATGGACTTGGGTTTGGATAAGGATGCAGCAGAGTCTCTGGCAGAATGAATACTACCTTGCGGTTTTCCTGCCTCACTCATTCCTGAAAGACCCACTTCTGCAGTTTTCTCTCGTTTGCTGGAGGAATGAATAGGAGGCTTACCGAGAGCTATAAGTTTCCGATTCCGCTTGTCATCTCCTTGATCTCGGTTTTTGAACACAATTCTGGAAGGACTACCGCCACTGCTCTGCTTCAAAGGGGAGCCAATCCTATTGTCAATATCTTTGGCAAGCTTTTCCGGCATTTTTCTGGGACTAGAATAAGATTTTTCGTGGGAGTGTGAATGGTGATGGTGGTGAGCAAGGTGAATGGGTTCAGTATTCCGGCTAGCTGTGTCTAGCCCTTCTTCTGTACCCTCCTCTGCTCGACTACCACTGGACTGCATCAGTTTCATAAGATCGGTGTTGTCATCTTCAAATACAAGAGATGTTCGCATGGTCTCATGCCCATCCCTTTCATCAAGAAAGACTAGAGAATTTCTGGCCAAGCTGTCCAACTGGTGTTCATCTTCATCAGCCAAAGTGTTCATCAACGCACGTCTTCGGGCTCGTGCTGATTTCTTTCCTCCTTTGTCCCCTCCCCCATCATCCTCGCTTTCTCCATTGTCACTTCCTTCATCGCTGGAGCCAAAGGCTCCCCATTGACTAGCCATTGTGAAAGGAGCAGCACGAGTTGCATTCTCTTCAGCCCCCTCGTCACACTGAGTATGTGTCTTATCATCAGTTTGCATCAGAGCAAATGTGATTGCTGCGCGACTGGCAAGATCTGGTTGGCTCTCCAATCGCATGTTTTCATTCTCATTACTAGGTTCCCCTGCATCCATCGTCCCTGCGTAGGCCTGATTGACATTGCCAACGCTACCAGTTTTGTCACTTAAAGCATAATCGACACCGCTCTCGGGGCTGTCGTGGAGCCTAACTAATCTACCCCTGACTCCTGCAGAACCACCTGGTAGATTTGCTGAGGCAGGCAAACCCTGACCCACTGATGGACCAGGTGGGGGTAGACGATCACCTGGTGAGGGCACACTGTCTTTATCTGTATTTTTGGTCGAGCTAAGCACATGGTTTCCCATATCCATGCCAGCACCGCTAGTTGGGACTCTCACATTACCCACACTTTGTTTCATGGCATGAGAGCTCACAAAACCACTCCTGTTTGCACTATCTTTGGTTGGACCAGCATCAGTACTACCTTTTTTGTGCATCTGGTCAGCCTTTTCTGGGACTTTGCCCTTTTCTGTGTCTTTACTCTTTTCTTTTGTTTTTGTATCTTGCTCATATTTGGCTGGAGGGGTGTCAGCGTCTGGCCTAGACAGGACCACTACTCCCTCCTCAACAAAGCGATTGTCCACCTCATTGAGAGGAATAAGTTCTGCCTTCTTGAGTGGCTCTTCCCCTTCCTGGTAGCTCAGATTCTCATCCAGGACTTCTGTGGCCCCATGACCAGGTGTGATAGGACCCATGTTTAGTACACTGGGGAGAAAAATAGAGAAAAAAGAAAGGTTTGAAATTACTGTCCTTCATCATGCACACCTACTGCCTTCGACATCAAACTGCCATTAACCAGTTTGGAACAATTGGGCTCAGTGCTTGTGTTAAATTCAATAACACTTTTTACTAAACATGATGTAAAATTATTCATTCCCTCCTGTTCCTTTCCCTAAAAAAAAAAAAAAAAAAGGAATTGACATAATACATTGTAATATGCAAAAAAAAAAAATGATCAGTCATTTACGAGGAATATTAAGAATACCCCTATACAGGAAAAGAAAATTTTTCTGATGCATACAACAATACAGTTGAACCTATAACACAGTACATTTCAGTTTACAAAATTTTCTATCATGGTAATGACTGATAACAAGAATGGAATTTGTGCTAAACAATCAATCCAGAACACTCAGAAAATGGTGCTTAAGTTGAAAGTATTATTCGGTGAATCAACAAACAATCCTCACCATTACTACATTATTTTATAATTAATATACTGAAAGCAAAATTTATTAAAATATCCAATCACGAAATTTCATCAGGCATTATGTCACTTGTCCACATTGTTTGATGGCACAGAGAGAGTATAACTAAGAATAAAAAGTGGAAAAAAATAACTTTTATAACCGAAAGGCAAACAAAACTTACTTTGTCTGTTTGAGTGCATGTAATGCTGAGGTATTGGTGATTGTGATGGACGTGTCTACATTGCTCTTCTCCCAGTCGTAAGGGTCAGATTCACGAATGTTCTTGCGGCGCATGCACTGGTCCAGCAGGTTAGACAGCATATTGTAGTCTGGCTGATCAAAATAGTCCAGGCCCTGAATGTGCTCAAGAAATGCACGGAATTCACTGGGCAGGTTTTTCAGCAGATTTGTGTGATCATATTTATCTTTCATGATTCCAACCTGAAAATACCATATCAATATTTACCACAATTCTTAATGTGCCAAAAAAAAAATGACATACAACTTATGTGTTGATAGACACTAAAAAATGCAAAAGTCATCCAATCCATTTTTTTAAAACTCAGAACAGAGTATTTTCTCCCATAATTAATCCATTCCACTTGTGAATTTTTAAAAATCAAATAGTTTCACTAAGATTTCAACAAATTATAAAGTAATTTACATCAAACTGTTAAAAACTGAATCTGAAATGTGCAACTTACTATTAAATTAAAAGCAGTAAACACAGAATGTCAAAAAAAAAAAAAAAAAAAAAAGAACATCTGACTTCCATCACTTGTTTCCATACACTGAAAATTTGAATTACACTATCACTTCTAAGTGATTTTATAATCAGCCCATAAAATCATCCAGCTGGGAGAAATAGTTTTTTAACGGTAAATTTTTTATATGCCTCACAAATAATGGGCAGTGTCCACTCAACCACACAATCGAGACAAAAAAAAAAAAAAAGCTATAATTTGGACTTCCGATTGGATGGTAATATTGATAAAGATAGCAAAATGTCTCCCTTCAAAACAGGATTTTCTTTAATTTTAGGGAAACCTGACTGAAAACATCACCTTTTTTCTGAAGCATCCTACTATCCTCATACCAAGCCAATACATAGGACTGCCATCTAATGTAATGAGCCAACAAAGTCTAATTATTCTTCATTAATGTCCTTGTGACTTGTAATTCAATACGAATAAAACTCACAAAGAGATAATTTATCTCATATCTAACAGAAATCATCTGAGCATTATAGGAAATATTCAACATATAACATAAACTAATTTTGTGGATATCAGTACCGAAAAAACCAAATGTTTCGTAACCAGTCAAAACGAGAAGTATGTCGATTTTTCACCATATGGGGTTTTTGGTACCATGTGAAAGCTTACTCCATACCCTTTCAGGTTGTGAAAAAAACTTTTGAGCTAGCTTTATTCTAGCCAGAGATATTGCAGTTTAAAGAGACAAGGAGGGACCCCCAGCAATGACCGAAATTCTGAGAAAACTGAGTTTGAATGAACGGTCGAATGCATAAATCTACATTCCTACCCCACAAAAACCCGATTTTAATGAGGAAATATTTACAAATCGAGGGTAAGACTGATACTGTCTTGTTCAGAAATGAATGCACTTTAGATTTCTGCAATAAATAAAAATTCGATGTCTCACCCCCCTCATCACATTCAAAGCCCAATTTCTCCGTTCTACCCCAGCGATTTACGTCTCATTTCGACTGGCCGTGAGACAAATGGACTTTCTTTTTTATACCTGTTCTTTGTCTTTGATTTTCCGCCATGGCAACTGGCCCGACACAAATTCTACCACCATATAAAACAGAGACCACAGATCATCATGGCGACCCATTTCCTGTGAAAAAGAAAAAAAAAAATCCAATAATCTCTTAGATCTTAGATACATAATTACCACCATACCTGATGCTATTCACTAAACACTTTTCTCCACTAGTAAGCACACAGAATTTTTTCACATACTCCAAGTATAAACATGAAAAAATGAAGTTTTTGTTCACTGTAACTTTTTTAAATGTTCACATTCGTTATCAGGATTAAACCCCTTTTTCATGATATACCTTACGGTCTTTACTAATTATAACAGTGGCAAAATAATTTTTTGTGCACCTGTCCTCAGTGCCTGAACTCATTCATCATATATGTTGTACACAACTGCACATCTTGGAAATCTCTTTAAAATCCATCTTGTTCAAAAGGTCATAAGTAAAACACTACAGTGTAATTTACTGCAGAATAATCAGATTTAATCTCAAAAAAAAACATAGCTATATGTCCTTTCTGTCTTGTTTCTTCAAAAACAAATGAGCCATTCAGGTTACAAAGTACATAATAAGATCCACTTTTTGCACAAACGTACACAGAATGAATATGCATTATTTTAATGTCTAGCAAAACCATATACACCATTAAAAAAAAAAAATATATTTTTAAATTCAGTTTTTACAGTACATGAAAAACACATCCTAACCTTGTTTTTGTGAGCATTTATTGATGCATATCTCACGGTGCCCCTGAAGCCTGCCGCTGATCGGGGCTGTCGCACTTCACCAGAAGCTGTGGTATACTGACGAGCTAGGCCAAAATCCAACATGTATACTTTCCGGTTATTTGGGTGTCGGCCCATGGCAAAATTGGACTGTGGAAAAGGCAAAAGAGGTGTTCAATCAGCAAAAAACAAACAGTACAAATTCTGGTTAAAAAAAACAATAACCAAAAAAAAAAAAAAAAAATTTGAAAGTAGCTTAGTATCTTTTCACAACTATTTCTGTATCTGTTTTATTTACATATCCTGATGGACAGTATTTTTTCAGCAATACATATTTTTATGTCACAAACTGATGCCTGTTCAATACTGCAAGAGAAGGTTCTTGGGGCTGAAACTAGTAACAAACAACAATATAATTTCCATTTCACAATGCCAGGACAATAGCATAAGCCTTGGTAAACAAAGTGACCTCTATACAAATTGCTAATTTTCACTGTAATTTTCTTAACATACACTGATTTAACTTACAGGTTTAATATCTCGATGTAAAAATCCCACATCATGTATAGCTTCAATAGCATGAAGTATTTGGGAGGCCAGTCTGAGTGTTGTACCAAGAGAAAAACAGCCGCGTGCCTGACTCCGTCGCAGTTCAGCCAAATTCTTCCCCTGCAGTGACATCACCACGTAGTTGTATCTCTCATTACGACCACAACCAATAAAACGACACACGTGGTCACGTCCTGTGTCAGGAATAAAAACAGATGAATAAATCTAAAAGATAGACAATTCCATCTTTGTTATGATAAAACAAAAATACAACTATATGTCAGTATCAGGAAATGGACACATACTAAATACGATTGTCTGGCCAAAGAACAGTTCTCCCTCAAAAGAACAACATGCTTTCTACAAATGAAAAAAAGAACCAACACCAGTTTCGTACTGAAACCAAGAATGAATAAATAAAGATTACAACAGATTTTGCACCCTCAAAATGATCATCAACTTTAAAAACAGTGGTCTTCACCTGAGAGCCCGGTCATCGAGAGAGAAAAAGTGGGCTCTAAGCCAGACTGAAAGATTACACAACTCACCTGACTACTGTCTTATCTGCTACATTTGGTTGGTTGTTACCATTAGCTAAAGATATGTCTCTATGTGATAAGAACACTTTCTTTGTTGTGTGTGTGTCTGTGTATTAGATCTAATGACTTCTGACCTTTCTTGGTTGATAATTTTATAAATAGTGCCCAGCTTTTTTCAAAGACAAGTGACTTTCCACACAATGGATCATTGTTGAATGAAACTATGGTATGGCTAGTTACCCCAGCATAATGGCACGAGTGATTCGAATGTCTGAAATTAGCCACACTGACCAAAGTAGAAAAACAACAGGCTAAACATATTCCTCCTTATACACAAGTTGACCCAACCACGGGCAGTGTCCTATATGTTGGCAGACATAGAAAAATTAATGGCCACAGGCTAGTTTGTGCATGGTTTGGTTACACAGTCACATCCCCCATCACTCTCCCTCCTCACATACCTCTTTCCAACCTTCCAGTTTACTGCACACCTAGTGCTGTGCACTGTTTCAAGTGGACAACATGATGTGAAATTACACCATGAGTACTTGCATGTCTGGCTCGGCACCAGATTCTTAGGCGGACTTTTCATTTGTGAGCAGGTTCTTAGGCAGGTATATTATAGTGAAAGAATTCTGTTTCCCAACAGTGGCGGGCTCTTACACAGACCAAGCTCTTAGGCTGCAGGTTCTTAAGCGGAGACCACTGTATGTGAATGTCAGTTTGCAGTAAATTATTTTAATCTGCCTAGAAAATATTGCCTGACACTTAAAAATGACTTCAAGCAAAACAAGAGTTAGTTCACCTTGCAGTTTTTTCAACACAGCGACCTCCATTTTGAGTACTTGTTTAACTTGTCGTGCTGACTCTAGTTTGAGTGCAACACTCTCTCTTGTGACAAGGTCAGTAGCCTCATAAATCTCACCAAATCCACCACCTCCAATTTTCTTTAGCTGAAAAAGAGAAGGAAATAACAATTTTGATTTCTAATACTGACGACAGTGTTTCAGTATTTATCATTTTGTGTAATAAATCAAATGCCTCAATCAAAAATAGGCAAAAACAGATAAAACACTTTAGCCAGGAAAGGAAACAAAACAAAGAGTATATAAATTCACAATGCCTAAAAATGTATTTTTCTGTGCAATCCATTGTGGTGGACTTGAAACTGTGCTACATAATATTTTTCCTCATCTTAATATCAATCAAGAATTTAACAATCAAATCACAGTAGACATTTCATTGTGAATAGTTAGAAATGGCACTTACAACTTTGAACCTTTCTTTCACTACTTGATTGACCTGTAAGAGGTCCTCTGTAGCTGTTGTTGTAGTCATGATAGTGGCTCAGGTGGATTTGTATGTTACTCTCCTATGGATCCAAGTTAACCCATTCTTTGCTTCTCAATTTTCTGGAATGAAAAAAAAGGTAAAATAGCATCTATATGAAAGTATTTACAAAGACCATGGCATTTCCAACAACAACAACAAAAAAATGTACTGGTATGGTCAGATAGAAGAGGAAATGCTATGAGAAATAAAGACTGGACCAGATAAAGAAATCTCTACAAACTCAAGGTAACTTATTACAATCCATGGCATTCTGCTTCAATTTAGCATACAAGACAAGTGAAATGAAATTATCCCCATTAATTCCTCTATATGTTGCAAAGGACGCCACAATCAAATAGCCTAACCAAGAAACAGCTGTGTTCAACTTGACCTATAGTACCAATAAACCTTTCAAACGAAGGGTGGTCCAAGCACATTTACCTTCTATGCTGTTCAATATTAGCTTTGATTTTAAACATATATTGGTCAATGCCATCTATTCCCTATGATAAGCTTTCAGACAGAAGGTATTTTCCATTTTTTGAAGTAGTTGAAATAATGATTTAACTATGTGCTTGGGATAGTTGTGTGAATCCAAATCTTACATCCCATTTCCCTTTTTAATCACCAATTCTATTACTCAAATTGTGAGTGCTGAAGTACTGCAAGAAAAGGTAATTGAACACATTTCTGAATACAGCAACACAGCACAGCCAGAACTGTAATGAGGGCTACATTTTGCCATCTTAAATGTAGATCTAGATCTATACTGCCACTTATTTCAAAGCACCCTTATTGTCCTTAGTCTACATGCATAATTAAACCTAGGGCTGTACTGAGTTAAGATAGATCTGGGCACTACCGTCTGAGTGCGGTCCCTCCGGCGACCTGGCACTAGATTACTGTAAAATGAACTAGTGCCTACATTGATACTCTGATTATTACCGCGGACCTTGGTGGTATGCACAGCCGAGAGTCCCTGCAGGTTAGGGCCAGGGGTTGGTCTAATTCATTTCACAGTAATCGATATGTGCCAGGTCGCCAGAGAGACCACTCTCAGACAGTAGTGCCTTGATATGGACTGAAGCAAAGATCATCACTTGAGTTAGGCTATGAATGATGGAACTCGCGAATTATCCACTGCCTATCCTATGTCTGGCATGCACAGCAATTATTGCCAGAATCTGTAGAATCTTATGTGACCAGAGCCATGTGTATTGTTTGATTGTCTAAATATAAATTGAAAACAATATCAACACACGAATATTCATTACAAACTGGGCCATGGTTTCCAAAGGTAGAGAGTAAAATGACTGGCGTGAAATGTTTTCCTACAACGTCTAGCCTCTGGAAGCGGCCATGTTGAATTTTTCAGGGGAGCATTCGTTAAACGGAAGTTGACGGTTCCTACCTCCCAGGGAGAATTCATTTTAATGTTTCGGCCACAACGGATCAATGATTGTGCCCTGTTGATAGACAAACATTGTTACCAATGTCCTTTACGAGTTTTGCTTTAATATTTTTATCAGCCAAGGTTTTGTCAAGTAAAGACGTATTTCTGTCTGTATATAGAAAGAAAAAAATGAGAGATCTATGTGCGATATGATCTTTGCATTTTCTTAATAATTTATTAATTCTTTCTATACATGGGAAAATGGATGTCAGTACCTTTATTTTCTTCAAAACTAAGGTCCCTATTAAGAAATTGAAGTGCTGGTTACAATTAACAATTAATATACGATAATGGCTGGATGGTTGTATTTTTCATATTTCTAAAACTTCCAATAAATTCGTCGAGGCTGCACCTCTGACAGAGTGTGCCTTATAACATTCAGCGTTGGCACTGCTTTTTGGGTCTCCTTTATTGTTAAAAAGAAAAAAAAAAAAAAACTAGGGTATGTAACAGCATAACATTTGAATATTTCAAACAAATTTAAATCTCATTTCCCTAAGATTCAGGATATTACATCTTCAGGCAAGGGGCCTCCAAGTTTCAAGAAAATGAATGAGAGGGGGGAGAGGGGAGAAAGTCAGATGTCTGTCGGCTATCCTATGTAATTTGTCCTGTAAGATCAGTTTCACAGAAGTCTGGAAAACAACAATAATATATCATCATGTCTTTACATATATATGTCTTCCTTGAGTACAATTTAAACAATTATTCATCCTGAATACCAACATGATGAGGCAAGTAGTTTATCAGCTGTTTTAAAAGAAAATAATGAGGTCTCAATCTTGCCAGAACAATATGAAAGATAGAGACATTGTTTAATCTTTAATTAATCAGACTTCATTTATTTATGTATTTAAACATGGGCTTTAAAAATTTAAGTGTTACTTAGCATTTATAATAATGAAAAACTGCATTTCTAGACGAGAGACATCATGTAGTTTAATGTCTGCTTTGTTTATTCTCTACTTTCTGCAAAATGGAAGTTATGAATATCTCATAGATCATATATGGAGGTAGTGAACACTCCATCTGTCTAGTATTATGAGATGTTACTCTAACATTATGAGATGTCATGTGATGGAAGGCACTCAACTTCTTTGTTATACTGTGAAACAAACTATGTTGTGAACAATCAATACACTATGGGTCATTTTTGTACAGTTAATTATTGCAAAAACAACAATTAAGAGGACAAAAAGAAAAAAAAATGGAACTTTCCCTCTATATTCTTATTGAAAAATGCAATATTTTGTGCTACTCTCTACAATGAATTTCAATGATTCAAAACAAACCACATTGACTGGTTTATCAAAGTGACAGTGTTACAATATTTCCCGACTGGGACCACATCAATGATGAATTCATAATCAGAAACATTGATGTTGATAACTTCATTGATATGATGATAATGAGATATTCACAACTGAAAATCATCATTTTTTTCAGTCAGATCAAAGTTCCACAACTTTGCTTAACCAAAAGAAAAATCCTTCTATCAAAGCAAGAAGTAGGTATATAAGATATATAGTGGTCATCTGTTGTGTAAGAACTTCCCAGAGTTGAGGGGAATTATAATGTTTGCACATCTTTAGGGTATTTGTTTGTGGCAGTGATGAAAGATAAATACGATATGAACATTTTCAACTGATTCTGTAATCAATAAGTGTAAACATCACCATGCAGAGAAAGTAAACTAAGCTGTATGAGACAAACTCACAGAAATCTGCAAGAAAAATTAGGAGTAAGGATTATACATTTTAAAAAAAAAGAAAGAAAGAAAGAAAAAACATACACATACATTCAAGACTGCTGAGAACAGCTGTACCAACAACAAACTATAGATAACTAGTTACAAAACCCCATTTACAAACAATGCAATGAGAAAACAATACACAAACAGGGAAGGATAACTGTAAAAAGTTATGAATACCCTCAAATGATATATTGTTCAACATATTGGTCATGACAGCTAAAATACCCACTGATGATGATGGCAGAAGGGGAAGAAGACCTGTCAGGTCATCTCAATTAAAGTAGGAAATCAGAGGTCTCAACTTTAACAGTAAAAAAAATCAGAAACATTTGTGTCTTCCTGGGCCCTATTGTATTGATATACAAAGTTAACGCCAACAACAACATGTTTAACAATGTACACGCTGTGAACTACCTAGCGACTGATTATTTATATCAAGAAAAGGGATGGAAAAATCTCAGGGAAAAAAAAAAGTATTACACACGGAAGTGAAAATTTCCCATAACAAACAGCAATAGTAATTCCTGTTTTCTATGAGATAAGAAAAAAACTAAATACTTCCATACTGATTTTTCAGAATCTTAAATTTCATTTTTTGGTCTTTATAATTTTCCAGAATATACTGATAGAGCAATTAAGGAGATTTTGGTTGAGTCAAATTTGAAAAAAATCACTGATGATGAGACAAATCAATTAAAAAAACATTTTAGTTCACAGTTCATATACAAGAAGGGGAAACTGGAAAGTCCATCAATAGCAGTGAAACTGAAAAGCTGCATGAAAATTACAGAAGACAAATTGATGGATGGGACAAAGATTTCTTGCACTCCTGAGTTCAATATGATTTTGCTCATCTTAACATTCCTCATCCCCTCTCCCCTCTGACTCAATCCAACATCTTTTTTTTCTCTTGTCCATCTCATATGTGCCTTTGCCACACACACCCATCTATCCTGCCACTAAAATAAGATTTAGGTGATCAACTAGCTGTTACAACAGAGGCTGTAGTACAAACCACCTGGGAACCACAACCATCAACTTCATGCTATGAATTTGTACTACCTACCAGTATTTAATTTTAAACAAAAATTCCAAAATGTAAGATCTATGTTCATAATATTGTACAGTGGAAAATTGATAAAACAGGATTGCTGGGACCAAATAAAAGTCCTTTTATAAGCAATACCTGTTATAACTGATATACAATGAATTAGGGGGGAAAAGAATGCCAGCTTATTTGCCTGATTATAGGAGACAACTTTTTCCATGGATAGTCTTCCTTATGTATTCCTGTACTTTTGCATGATTCAGTAAAAGTAAAGACCACAGCAATGACGATAACATGGCATTAGAGAAGGCCAAAGTGTATATATGTACAGTTCTACATGTAATACTCAAAGGTGGGCACTACCTTCTAAGTATGATCCTGGTCTGTTTCAACTATGGAAGTTGTGAAAATGGCACATATCGATTACTGTACTCCAATTAAATGTAGATTAGTTACTGTCAATAAGATTATGACTGTGTTGGTGTTGTCCAAGTGTTTCAAATGGCAAATAAACTTTTTTGGTTGATTATTTATTGGTGTTGTGCTCTTTACTTTAAAGTTTAAGGCTAGGGTTAGGTTAAGGTTAGGATAGGGTAGGGTTAGGGGTACATTCTGATAGACTTAATTTGCAAGCATAATCATGCAGTAATCAATATATGCCTTTTCTGCGCTTTCTGTGAAAGAAACAGACCGGGACCATACTTAGAGGGTAGTGCCCAAAAGTCTTAGCTAGAGCACTTGAATCAATTTTAGCTATGTGGATATCTAACATACAACACTTCACTGGCCTCGCATCTGGCACTCCCCTCTCTCCTCCCCTTATGGCACATCCAGTGAACAAAGTAGATAAAATAATAGCTGTCAAGCAATCATGCTAGTAAGTTACCTGACCGCTAGGCCTACAGAGATACTATTGTGAGCGCCTACCGGTACAGGTATCCTGTTATAAGTAATTTGACTGTCATGGACTACTGCTATACGAGATAACATTTTACTGATGCCAAAGCAGGAGTGGACATGGGGATTAACGACACTCCTGTTATGAGCAATTTCCTATTGTACACGGTCCTGTTAAAAATGATTCCCACTGTACATATATATTACACTCTGTATCAGATCATGCATGCAAACAGAGATTCACAAAACTGAATACATTGTAGTTTTTATCGCAGACAACATCTATACACAAAGATAAACTTTAAAAGTATCTAGAGCAGTCTACCAATAATTTTCTCACTTGTCATTGTTGGTCTGACAAAAGCTAGACATCTCTGATGAGAAAATAACTGAAAACAAATTTAAGAACGGCTAGCTAAGCAGCAAAAGAACTTCAGGAGATACCTTGCAATATAAGAAATAGAAAGTGCTTAAATATAATAAGTTTTCTCTTCAACTCTGCATAATCCTAAGAGAGTTAAGAATACATGTTTTCTACGTGATTGCTCTGTTTTTTTTTCTGCTGTTTTATCTTTGCATTTCTCAGAATAGAATATTTTTTTTAAAAACTACCTCAAGCTTCTTGTGGGTCAAAATTCTAAAGCTGGTTAACCTGAGTATATTTCACTCCATATAGGCTTAGATCTAAATACAGGCCTATATTAAGAATGATTGTAAAATTTCATTACCAAATCCTCTCTTAATGACTGATTTAGATTTTTTCAGGAGTATCTTAAATTGCAACAACCTATATTCAATTCCTTTGAAAATAATAACCAGTATCCTGCATGTCTTTGCACCAAATGTCAAAATGATGCATTTGGTGGTTTATGAGTTCATAAGTTTAGAAATATTTGGGTGCTTTTAACCAGATTTTTAGTTCACATAGATCTAGATCTAATTTGAATTGCTATTTAATTCCATTTTATGACAAAAAGCAGCGACACTCCTGACACAATTTAAGAAAAACAAACTACCAAAAACAATTTTGCAACTTCCCTAATTCAGAACTTCCCTGTCTTTTTTTGGCTACGCCAAAGGCCTTAATACTCATGACTCCAGACGTGACTCATAAATCTCTCATATTTAAAATTTCTCAATTATTTAATTAAAATCAAAGTCACCGCTATGCTACACATAAGATCCAAAAATTGTTCTAAAATCCAAGTGGAGAAAAGATGCCTTCATGAAGACAAGAAAACATCTACCACTGGACGTGCATAAATACCACGAGTCATCGAATCTCCCTGATCTATTATCATTTCAGTCTGTGAAGCCTACTGGAATGTCAACACAACCCGGTGAGCAATAAGAAAGTGTACTCACCCTAATCAGGTTATCATGTGATGTCTTTGATGGAACTTATTGACAATATTTTTTGTCATGGCATGGCAAAACCATTAATGGTGGTATGTTTATAATTGTGACACCATAATATGACTGTTTTATACACATATTACAGATGTCACTAAGGAAAGTGTTTCTGACGCCATGTTCTCTTGACAGTCGGAATGGTATTTTTGTGGGAAACATGGATAGGATTTGTTTCAGATTTTAAAATAGATCTAATTATTCTGTATAAAAATGTTATGAGATCCGATATATCACTTTTTTCAGGAAGCAATCTTTTAAGTTAGTAGTTACTACTGTTATGTGACTATTTTGAATAACCCTTTATTTCTACACACAATTTTTATCTCAGCCACAAAATGCACGTTCTATAGCCTATACATCTTTCAACCTCCTGGTGGAGGTTATCTCGATTCAAAATGCAAGTTTGATTTTGTGTATGTGTGGTGTGTGAGTGTGTTCCCAGATCAGTGCAGATCACAGACTGCGAGACAAGAGCTAAGATTAAGGAGTAGACTACATGCAGTAACAACTTTAACTTTAAAAAAAAACAAAAAAACTTTATTTTCATCTGAATTATAAATATTCACAGAAAAACTCTCACGTTATCATAGGCTTATTATTTATTTATTTTTTCCTAACGTGCAAACATCTAAATATGTATAGGCTTAGACTTTAGAGCTAAACTGGGCTAAATCTACTTCGTGTGTATGTATTAGTTGTATAAAATGACATGTTTTCACAAACTGAGAATGGACAACTCAATATTGAGAGACAAATACTAAAGACAAAGTAGATCTATGTGTCTGCTGCTTTCATTTTGATAATTCTTCATCACAGACACATTGTTGCATATGAATCTGTACTGTGTTACAAAGTGTCATCCACTGAAGTGATTTAAGCCTGTCAGAGACTTGACATTTCACACCAAATATTTAGTGCTTTGTTTTCGTTATTGGAGAGCTAGCCTGATCAAAGTAAAGATCAACACTGAATATATATGCAACGGAAACATAGGCCTACATTGTTATTTTATGCAAGCCATCGCCGGCAGGGTAACTTTAAGGGAGGTTATCGAGATATAATCTATTCTTCTGTTAGGTGATAGTGGGGTCCCTTGAATAAACAGACAACTGTGTTTACGAAACAACTCCAAGGTCAGGCACATGGTTTACACAAATGTGTGTTGTTACTATTTTACTAAAGAGGATCCACTAACCTCTGTTTTGTACAAGTGATAGGTCAGAGCCCAAGAGACAGACTTGCTTGGGATGATTCTATGATCAAATCTTCTTCATAAGCAAAAAGCACATCTTAGAGGTCTACTAAGACTAAGGTAAGGAGAACTGTGACAAATGAAAAGCAACCGGTAGCTAGAACCATTGTTGATGTTGTTTTATGTAGAATAGCTCTATTGGGAGACATATTTAGACCTAGATCTAGTTACATTTAGATCTAGATCTAGAGATCTCTAGATCTAAATTTTAAAAGTGAATTCCCAGATTAGTTTGTAATTTCTACAGTTCGTTCATTTTGTTAGATCTGAATGCATCTAGACTCTAGATCTAGTTCTAGTTCTAGCTAGAATAGATAAGAGTCTAAATCTCTAAAATCTACGTAGATTAGACTCCAAAATACATAGATCTAGATCCAGGTCCAAATCTTGATTAGATTAGAGCTCAATTTTAGTTCTATAAAGGAAAAGTGAAGGAAATGGATCAGTTTTTACCACATTAACCATAGTGAGAGAAAACAGACCAAATATTAACAAAAATATAGGAATTAAAGTAGAACTTTCAGTTACTTTGAGAATATGCATCATTGATAGTTCCTGTCACAATGTTTCTCGGTCAGAATGAGGTGTTGGGTTGACCTAGTTAGCCTTTTCTTGAACGGGGTCAGATTCGGGGCAAATGAGTAGCAGGTCGCTGATTGAGACCGTAAGTATGGTAATTTGGATGATCATGTTTCAGGGCCTTGTCTATCACGTTTTTATTGAAAATTTACTTAAATTACACAGAGAAGACTCTTGTGGAACTTGAAAATGCTTAAAACTTGAACTTTATTTTGAAAACTCTGAAATTGGGACAGCAGAAAAAAACGAAAAAAAAAAAAGCGTTTTTCACTGGATGATATGACTATCATTCAAATTTATAAAAGAAACATAATGAAAATTGTTAAAAATGCACATTTGGTTTGCTATAGAAAACAGAATTTGGGCAGAATTCCTTTCCATTTTAGGTGTTTGTTATCTGCTGCATTTCAGCTCGCCATGTCAACATGAAAAAATTAAAACTGTCATCATCTTAAGCATCTTCTGATCAATTTCATTGGAATCCAAAGTGAAAAAGCCATTTTTTGCAGGTCTGGCTGTTTTTCTCACCTTGGAAAGGGATTTAGAAAGGAAAAAATACACAAAAAGGCACAGCACTCTTCGTGTGACATCTGCTAGAAAACAAGACAAGGAAGTCACTCATGGGCAATTAAAAAAAAATGATGTGAACACGGAGACACACCAGGCTGTGAAAACTGGTCCCTAGCAAAAACTGGTCCATGGAGGGCAGATTATTTATTACATGTATCAACCAACTTTGGATTGCCTGAATCTGTATTTACAGTGCGACATGTCTCTACAATGGAAGTCACACATAGGAAGTGCAAAATGGCACATATCGATTACTGCCTTCCAGTTCTCTAGGGGCATGATTCCAGTTTGTTCATACTGGCTCGCACATTCAAGGACCCGACCTTGGGAGCATCCATTTGTGGGAGCTCGCAGGAGCACAGAGCCCCCTTCACACATTATGTAACTATTTGTAGATAAAATAGACTTTTTCCGCAGGGATACAGATATGGCTACCTTTAATTGACAGAACTAATTAGGGTTAGTCGGTAATGTATCTATCATGTGTGCCTGATTTACCACCAGATCCACTTCCATTCATTGTAGAGATAAGTTCTGACCACACAATGGAACAAGTGCTATAGAACTTTGAACTAAATCTAGATAGATTCTAGATGTAGGCTACATCAATAGACAGAGCTGGAAATAGATTTACCTGCAATAGATCTAGATCTAGACCTTCAGTGGTTTTGTTTTTTATTGTCTTATTGCATTTGGTAAAAGAAATTTTAGAGGTGGTCATATAATGTGAACAAAAGTTAGCATTGGTTAAAATTCATGGTCCCATCCTATTCACACAGTTGCAAAGGAACTTTGAGTGGTATTGATATCAGGTTTTTATCATTAATAAGAAATCTGAATTCTTTTATGTAAAAATTTTTGAAAGATTTTGTACACTGAAGAGAATCATTTTTGAATAATCATGTAAGATCAGTGGATGTTGACCAAGAATGGGACTGTGACTTTTAATAAGTCCCCCCATGAGCCCATTTTTCAAAATGACAAATGTTATGTGTCGATATTAAACTGGACAGTGTTAAACAAAGACAGTGACAGTAAGGGCATTTCAATGGGACTGTTAAGAGGAACATTAAAAATATTTGCAGTATTTTAATTACGTAATGTGGACATTCTTCCAGTATAGTATAAACTTTCACTCTAGAACTCCTTGCTCCGATCTACATACTGCCTAGCTCATCTTGCTGACTGATTGTTTTTGCTTTGATTGGTAACTTTACCCATGTCAAAAAAATGAGAGGCTAGTCAATCTATGAGAGATTTGCATTTGGATCTATCATAGGTCAAGATCCAGCAGTGGTAGGATGCTCGCCAATTACTGCAGTCGAGCTCGCCAATTACTGCAGTCGAGCAAGAACTGGCATAGTTAGTGTTTAGCTAGGTGACAACTTGGGTATCTAGGTGTTGTTGATTGCTCAAGAGATGGGACTTATCAGCCTTGGTGAGCAGTTCGTCTAGAAGAAGGAAAACTTCAAACTCAAACCTGCCTGGAGAGGGATGGGTTCCACCAGGTCCTGTTGCCCCAGACATGCCAAATGACGAGTACATCAGCTAGGATGGAAATAAATACAGAGATAACCAAGGTCATGGTTAACACCAACAGTAGAACCACACTAACAAAGATCATACTGCATGGCCAAAAACTGCAAAAATGTGCAGGCTGTGATTGCATGAGCCACCCTCAAGCCAACGTTGAAAGATGTTAACATCACTATGAAACACAAGATCAGACTCTTATGTGCATTGGTACACTATGTCCTCTTATATGCATGCGAGACATGGATGCTGACAGCCACTCTGCAATGGAAAATACAGGCAGGAGATATTAAATGCTATCAAAACATCATGGGTTCTCTTATTTGAACCATATTTCAATCAAACAGATCCACAGAATCGTCTCACAGAATGGTGGCCATCAGCAAGGTTTTCTTGCAACTGTGGAGAAGAGGAAGTTGAGATGGTAATGCCATGTAGCAAGATCCAATGGCCTTTGTTAAAACTGTGCTACAAGAAATAACAGTTGGAAAGTGAAAAAAGGTGGGCAAAAGAAAAGATGATCTGACAACTTTCAGGAAAGGTTAAAGAGAATATTTGTGGAGACATGGCTCTGGCCCATAACCGCAACAGATGGAGAAGATTAGTGCACCTTCGTTAATAGATGCCCAGATAGCCCAGATGGAGTTAAGGACTAAAAGTATCAAGTACTCCCTTAGTAGTTTTCCATCTCCATAAGTTGTGAAACATGTGATCAGTGGGTGAGAGGCATGCACATGTAGAATTTTATGTGAATATTAAGCTTTCATCCCTTCATTATATGAAATGCTGTAATACCCTATTCATATCCTAGGATATGCTATAGTTTGAACCAAACCATTTCACAAAAGGATGTATTTTGTGTAAAGGATGTCAGTGAAGATTGCAAAATATTATCCCCCAGTCCCCACTCTATGTTTATTATGAGTGGGGGGCAGGATTTGATTACTCTGCGACCATAAACAGCTGGTCTGATGGAGGCATAGCTTGAGAGATCAAAGGAACCATCTGAATTGTAATCAGCGGATGTATAGGCTCTTTTTGCTTTAATATATTTGCATTCAGCTACAGTTCACTTTCGCCCTTGATTGTGTGATCAGTGTTTAAGAGCAAGATATTCTTCTGCTGACAGATTTTATCTGGATCACCTATTGTCAAAGAGACGATGGCATGTATTTTTTGTCAAATTACGACATTAACTCTAGAACTGCGACCCAGCCTAAGGGCAGCAACGCCCTGCGGCGCGCCTTGCCGGCTTGTCAATCTGCATCACCGGCGCCACTGCTTAAACCTCAGGGTGTTTGTTTTGACTATAGAGACTCCTCCTTGGCTTCAGAGTGACACAATGC
>JBCEWB010000014.1:1189282-1204671 GCA_039654565.1 Peronia peronii | reverse complement strand
AAAGATTAATAAGGATTTACAAAAGTGATTGGCCATTTTCTCACTAAATTGAGCTGCAGCAACAGGTCACCCCCATCATCTTTAATTGCCAATAGCTTGATTTCTCCTTAAAGGTAGAACAAAAATTTTTTACACACAGAAAGGGAAACAGATAAGCTTAATTTTGGTACCAGTAACTCCATATGCTCAAAATTTGACGAGAGCCTGATTTCATCTTGTCGCATCTCATATATTGATCATTAAAATATTGGTTATGCTATATTCCACTAGATTTCAAATAATATAAGCACAATGTCAGATGTTGGACGGGAATAAATGATCTAATTTCTTCTGGGTTCTTTTGAAAATTCACCCCCCCCCCTCACCATTTATATTTATTTATTTATTTATGTGTGTATATATGTATTTTTTCCCTTGAAGCAACAATTTTGAGTTTATTGAGCCAGAGGAATTTTGATGCAAACTCTGAATAATTTGAAATTGTCACTTACTGAATGTTTTTCTTTTTGAAGGTGTCTGGAAGAGAATGCTTGGGATTATCAGCGTGCTGGACAGATTTTTACAGAACTAAAGGTATGAAATATTGCATGTTTTACAGTTGCCAGTTTTACAGCTTAATTTAAAGCTTGCTCCAGTTGTCTTTCATTAAGCGCACTAGCATGTGCAATTTTGCTCAGTATCAAATTAATAGTGGCCGTCTTTCATGAAATGCTGAGTGTTAAATATGTCTCTGGAAAGAGATTCTCATAAAATTGAAAGTAGTTGATGGGTTCACAATCTCCAAATGTTTTTTTCAACGTATTTTAAAATGTTCACCTTTCACCTTCTCCAAGTTAGGATTGAAAATTATTGTGTTTTCTGTGATCTGTTTCCTTCCGTTTGTTTGTTGGTGCTTTTGTTGGTGTTTTTTTGTGGTTGTCATTTGGTGCATTTTAAACATTATGTAAGAGATCAAATAATAATAATTTTTTTATTCACATTTTACCTTTTTTTCTTAAGTTCATTGCCGAAGTGCAGTGTCAATGTTTTTCTTGTTTCTGTTGTTTTCACAGAGTCAGGGCAAGATTCCTCCAGAGGCTTTTGTTAAGTAAAGACCACTAAATGATATTGGAGAGATTGGTGAAATGGACTTACAGTGCTGGACTCACTGTGAATGACTGGTGCTCGACTCTGAAAAGTCAGAATTATATTGCTCTTGTGTGAGTGTAAGAAATGTGTGTGAAAGTAAGAATGATCTTTCCTTTAGAATTGCAAAAGAATGTGAACTAATGGCATGGGAGAAATGTTGTTTCAAGACAGTAACACTTATTTTGTCCCATTGAAGTGTCAACCTGCAGTGTAATGCTATTGAGAATGCTGTATCCTACATATCATCAAGAGAGATGTACAAAGTTTTTGCTTCTGTTTTTTTTTTTTTTTTTTTTTTTTTTGTGGAAGTGGCAGTTAATTATTATACTTGAATTTCAATCGTGCGGATGGATTTTCCTCGCGGGGAAGAACAACAACAAAAAAAAAAGAATATATAAGAAACAGTGTGAATGTGAAAAAATCTTTTTTTTTTTTTTGTCATCAGTTTGGTTTAATGTGAAAATTAGAATGGCTTTGAATTAATGATGAAAAAAAAAAAATGTGAATTGATAGTCTAGGAGAAATGTTCTAAGATAGCCATACTTGATATCCATGTTATCCTTTAAAGTGTTAACTTGAATATGACCCAACTGGTCAATATTACATTTGGTAAATATGTTCCTATCATGCTGTATCACACCATATCATCAAGAGAGATGTTTGCTTTCTTTCTTTCTTTTTTTTTTTTATTTCACCCGTGGAAGTCGTAGACAATTATGAACCATTGAATTGGATTTCATTGTGCGAATTCACTTGCCTTGTGAGAAAAAAAAGTCAACAAAAACAGTAAATGTTACAAGAAATGGTGTGAGAATACAGATGAAGATGGACTTTTTTGCTTTTGTCATCCATTTGGATGAACATGAAAGTCACAGTGATATTGTTTTAGTGATGCAGAAATAATGTGAACTGATAGCATAGGAAAAATGTTATTTTAAAGATTGCTAGCCTATACCTGATATCCATTTTATCCTTTGAATTGTTTCTCTGAAATGTGATGCGGCTGATGACTAACAGTGGATAATAATATTTCTGCTGTGCTGGAAAATGACATGTCGTTAAGTAGATGTTTTTTGTTTTTTTTTTGATGACATTCAGGTATTGGATAGATATGATAATTAACCTGATTTTTATTCTGGAAATGCGATTTCCTTTGGAGAAAAAAACAAAACAATATAATTACTGTGTGGGGATGCACATCAAAATGAACTTTGTTTGCTTTTGTCGTCGGTGTAGATTAATGTGGAAGTCAGAATATTGTTTTAGTAATTCAAGAAAACATGAATTGATAGCATATGAGAAATGTTGTTTGAAGATAGCTATGCCTGTTGTCCATATTGTCTATTAAAGTATGAGATGGGATTGATGAATCACGATAAATATTTGTATTCCTCTCAGTCGTATTATGAGATATCATCAAGAGTGATGTACAAAGTTTTTATGTTCTCATATGACAGCTAATTCTTTTGTTTATTGATTACACCCATGCAGGTAGTGATCATGATAATAAAGTTGAATTCCATTGTATAGACATGCTTTCCTTGTGAGATAAACAAACAAGAACAAAACTGCATAATTGATTACAAATTCTGTGAGAATGTATATAAAATTCAGAACTGTATTACTTATGTCATACATTTGACTAATAAGAGGAGTTCTCTAATTAATGCATATATGAAGATAACACTATACATGTATATGTTATTCATGTACTGTAATAAGATACAAATACTTAGAATGGTGTAGCTTTGTTTGGAACTGTCTCTTCAGATAACGTACCAAATATTTCAGGTTTCCTTTATATAAATCCTGAGACCTCTTGCTTTAGAAAAGAAAAAAGAAAGGAAAATGAAAAAAAAACAAGGAGATGGACAGTGATGCCATTAGTTCTCTTTTGAGGATTCTGCAGAATCCATTCTAAGAAAAAACAAATGTATACAAATTGCCCAGCACATTTATAGATTTTCAGAAACATGAAAATGCAATGAAAAATTTGGTATCGGATTATCTGTTTCACTTCATTATTCTTTGGTGACTTTTTTTTTTTGAATGCCTTCTATGGCACAGAATGAACCATAGTTAGTCAGAATATTACAGGTTTTAATTTTATGCCACATGAATGTTGATTTGGATAGTTGCAGTGACTAGATTCTGCTATGATAGATCTGATTATGTCAGGAGGCCCAGTGAGCCACAGGAGCAGACATTTTGTTTTTGTGTTTAGAATTAGTTTATATCAGGGCTTTGTATCGTGTACCCCTCTAGTTTATGTGATACTCAGTAATTTAGTTTAATAATTACATATACTTCACTATCCATTCAACACAATTTGTTTCAAGGCTAATACAGGTAGAACCTTTTATAGGAGCTCCAGAGGGAGCAACTGATGAAATGTACTGAGACTTGAGACTCACCTTGAAGAATATATGTATGTAAATATCTCTGTATAAATTATTCTAGTAATGAAAGTTACGATGAAAAAACTGTAAATATGATGTGAATACCATATTATCATTGAAGTATGTCATTCATGTTTAATGAGAACAATATGTGTGAAATAATATTTCTCTGTAGATTTCCTTATAAAAAAAATTCCATATTTGTTTTTGATGAAATAAAATGTTGGCTTAATGCATTATTAAAGTTCAATAGTTTTCTGTGCATTTGTATGTAAGTGGTCTCTTGTTTTGTTTGTTATGTTCATTGAGCAGCTCTGTAGATCATTACTCTTGAACTTTACCTAGATGGGCTGCGAGGCCTCTCAGATCAAGAAAATTTACAGCAAATATCTGGGTTTTTAAAACTTGTTTCCCCAAACCGTACAATGAATCACTTTACTTTCTACAGTTTGCTACAGGAGGCTGATTTAAATACATTATATTACAAGAAAACAGAACAAGTGCACATCAGTCTCTACAGTGAATGGGTTAATTAATAATATTAGTTAATAATAGTTCCTCTCGAATTGCCATTAAGTATTTAGGATCACTTCCTAAACATGAATGAATGTAGAAAACCAGGCACAATAGCACTTTCTATGAACAGTTTTTTTTTTTAGGATTGAGTTCCACCTTCAGTACATGAATCTTATTCGGCATTCACTCACTATTGTCTAAGCTCTCTGCATATGCCCAGAGAATGAATCGAATTCTGGTCATAGCACATATACAATACATGTAAGTAGGTCCAGAGGAAATGTTTCAGTCAGTTTTTGAGAGTCCGTTGCAGCTGAGAAATCTTTTGCATTGCTGTCACATTTGTTTCAATAACTTAATCATTGAAAAACATAGATGTAATTAGCAAGGCATCATATATGAGCACAGCAGACTGAATAACTACAAACTTGACGTCTCGACACAGATAGGGTCACATACGAGGAAGGGTTATGGTCCAACAAGACGTCACAATTAAAGTTGTGATTGATAATTCCAACAAAGAGACTGAAAGGCCAAATGAAATAGCATAGTATAGTTTTTACTAGTTTTTAGGATATATATATACATATACATAAAATATATATATATATATATTTGAACCTCGCATTTTTTTTTGCAAACAACAGACTCAAATTATAATCTCGAACGAAAAATTATTTATCCTTATTGACCTCGATAGTCACTGAGTAAACAAAACAAAGAGTACAGTATTTTTAATTTATCTAAACAATTTCATAGCATAGAAAAAAAGACATATGGTTTTTAGAGCATACGATACCCATTTTGTAGCCTACATGTTCGTATTGAGTTCAGGCACATATTAGGATGCATTAACATCGGAGACTCGTTTTCATTTACTTTCACATCGAACAGACAGAGTTAATCTTAATTCTCTTTCTCTCTCTCTCACTCACTCTCTTATATATTTATGTAATGTACTTTACAAGGCCCACATGTATTTCATTTTGTGTTCACATGTATTTCTCGTAATCGATCGTCAGCGAACGGCAATGTTAGTCCAAGACATTCACCACTGGCGTAACAGTTGTCACATTGACGTACATTTGTTTCTCTGACGGGTTGCGATCAACCAGCGACAACACACAGCACACTGCGTACCAAGGAGATGTAATGAAACCTCAACATACGCATGTAGAACATTCATATTAGTCGATCGCCTGACTGTCTACATCAACAAGGATATTGACAGCAAGGCACTACGGCAAAGGTACAGAAAATTCCATGTACTTGTCATATACCTCTACAGTTACAGACACATTATAATTAGACAAATATATAAAGATGAAGACATTAATGCTTGTTCACTTTCTTCTTGTTTAAATGATTTTTTTTTAAAGAGCAAAACAAGATCATGATTTGTTTTATATCAATGTTGGCAGAAAGCACTCTTCTGATCGGTGAACACTCAGTCGTTTGTCCAGTATTCAGTAAAGAATAAGAAACTTTCGTATAAAAGCGCATTTCTGGTTAGAATGTGCAATTATGCTAGGCGCATTAAATTATCGACCAAGACGGAAGCGACATGACTCGACCAAACAATCGCGCATCACTAGGGAAATCGTGACTTGAAATAAAATTAAGCACCGTTTTAGCGTTGCAGTTGCAATAAACGGGAATCTGCTATAGGTGTGTCCACCAAAACGACACAACGCCCCAGACAAACGGCACGCTGTTTTGTCGGGGATGATTTATCACCCTTATCAGCGATAGGCTGATCCACTTGAAGCTGTTTACTTTAATTTTGTGTTCAAATAAAAAAAAAATACATAGATATGTCATATTCGTATTTAGCATCTCAAAATTAGCAAAGGCTACGTGCAAACCACTTGGTTTGAATGCGTATTAGATGGTATATCATTTTTTTCAATTTCAATGAGCCTGAATGTATTTACATGTATTTCGTTTCCCACATCTCCAGTCTCAAATTTATAGACCACACTTCAAGGAAAATCAGCTGTTTCGCTCCAGACCTCCGACCCGGATTTGTATGCGGGCTACAGACCGTAGCAAAACACCGACACTGCCAAACCAAGATCATCATTCATTAAAGGAAAACAGAAAGGTAAGTGAGCTCGGGATCGAACCATCTCATTTTGCAATATCATAAACGTGTTTGCGTTATTTCCATGGAAACTGAACAGCGAGTGTAGAGATTTTCTGAACCATTTCAGAAGTTGCCTTTAGTTTAGCCGAGGAACCAATAAAAGTGGATGAACCTGCGACTAACATAGATAGTAAAGCAATACAACAACAACATCAACAACAACAAAAAATCAAAACCATAGCACCACGTCTTATTCCTCAGTTGCATTTTACACGGATTTAAATCAGTTATTATGGATAGAGTGCAATAGTCAAAACAAATTGTTGACATTGAAAAGAGACGATGTAAGCCTACTAGCTAGACCCAGATCTAGACTAGATCGAGACCCAGATCTGGACCTAAGTAAATTCTTCGCTAATCGTTAAAAAAAAAAAAAAAAAGAAAGAAAGAAAATAACGCACATAAATCTAGACTAGTTTTGGTGTAAATCATTATTGAACTTAAGGGAAGTCAATATTTTTTCACAGGTCATGATCACCTTCATGTGTAGGCCAAATTTTTGTTTTTATAATTTAGCCTAGGCCCGTGTACATTGGATCTAGATCTAGAGCTAGATGTCTTGGGATTAAAGGTACCAACACTATGACTCAGCAAATTCAACTAGCTGGCTACAGGTCTGTAACATAAGGTGTGAATTTGTGGGAGAGGGTGGCAAGAAGGTGGAAAACAGAAAATGCAGTTGTGCTCTTAGTCCTAAATTAGAGTTGACTGTGCTCTCTTGGAGATCCAAAATTCAAGTCATTACAGTGAAAGATTGTGCCATTCCTTCACATCCCACACAAACATTTTACAGTGCAGTGTTCAACTTGTTACTTAAAACTCAAAACAAACAATAATGAAATGTGTGCATTTCATGCCCAGATTTGATTTATTTCATCTTCGTCCACATTGTTGAAAACCTGTAGTTGTTGTTCACATAGTTGAATAAATAAAAACAAAAAAATATATATATTTTTTAGAAGGAATGAAGCTTAAAATCTTGAAAGTTCCCTAAGTATTAAAGATCCATGTAAATTGTTCAATATAAACAGCAACAAGTAACAAATCAGTGTGTGAAAGGATTATATCACTAGTGGTGAAGACAAACAGGTAGACTGATATGGCTGTTTCCCTACTCTTCAAACTGGGATCCTAATTTGGGTGGATGACCTGTGGCTGACCCAGTTGACTGGGCAAGCAGTGTCAGAAATGCGCTCAGCTATGCTTAAACAGCATGACAAAGGCTGTTTTTTTCAAACTGATTTCTATATTTTGTTTTCACTGTCAAAGCTTTCTTTATGCACAGATATTGTAGCTAATTTGTATCACAACAGAAAAATTGTTAGGCTTTGCTGTGATTTAAAAATTTTAAAATTATTCATAAGTTTTTTCTTCTCCAGTTTCAGTTTCGTTGATTTTAATTTATTTGAAGACTGTGTGTGACTTTTTTTAAAAGGCCATAAAATATCACTTGAAACTGAGAGAGTTTTTCTGTGACTATGAAGATGTTCAGGAATGGCTGATGCTTACAGCAGTGCAAATTTTGTTCAGTTGCCATTAAGGAACTTTTTTATATATTATATATATATTGAATTTTATGCATGACCTGATAAATTAACCCTCTTTTTTTTGTTCAACATTCATTGAAATGTTTGCCCTTGATCGTATAGTTTACAGAGCTATGTAATTCATATTTTCGTTAATGAAAAGTTTGAGATACTAGAACTGAATTATGTTTAGCAACTGTTAATGTAGTAACTTATATCATATGCCAAAGATCTGCAGATAATATTAAAAAACTCGGTAACCCCAAATCACCAACATGGCCACAAGCCCTTAAGTTATCGAACATGTTAACAGGGATCACGTGAGCTATATCACTTCTGGAAAGAGTCAAAAATGAATGCACCAGTTCGTAAATTTATAATAAATTTTGCGCCCAGGGCAAATGAGTTGGAAGTGGTGCGGGGTGATAACAAGTTACAGCCGTTTTCAACTGTTTTCCGACTCAGATAGCAAATTTTTCTTTTTTTCAATTTAAAAAAGGTTGAATTTTTGCTTTATGAAAAAAGAAAAATTTGATATCTGAGTCAAAAAATAATTAAAAACAACCGAAACTCGTAATTGCCTGGCGTGACCTCCGCCTCATTTGCCCTACTCACAAGACAAGCAAACAGCTTGTTTATATAGAAATCGCTGATGCTGTATGACAACAGCTGCACATCAGTTGAGGGGTTATAAAAAAGAACACACATATCTGAAAAATTAATGTGAGCATAAGCTTAACAGAGCAGGGAGAGACAGCTGCTGGAAACTTACTCATTATGTTAATGATCTGTGTAAAGATGAGATAAATTGAAAGGGTGATGAATATGTATTTTCAGAGGCAAATTCAGATGTAGTAAATAAAATTGCTGTGCCACTCATCAATAAATTGGGATAGCTAAACACAGAAGAATACCTTATCCTGAAAGACAAGGTCCGCTGTGCTCACGACTGGATCATAGACTTAAAAAGCATTATATTACAAAGTAAGTGAAAGCATATCGAAATTCTTAAAGACGTCACCTAGCATTTAGCGCTAACAATGTTGCACTAATAAGCAACATTTCAAACAAAACAACATTTTGTCTCCTCATCGAACTGTATATCCCAATGTCCATATGGTAGCAAATAGTTCCTGATTATCACAAAGCAATCGGAAATTCAAAGCAAGCTTATTGCCAATTTTTAGTTAAACATTTAAGAAAGGGATTCATGCAAAAATGCCCCTTTTCAGAAGACCACTGTTTTCCCTAGCAAAAATTGTAGTGGTTTATCCTGGGACACAATAGTGAACAGAGCCACAAACAGCTTCATAAAATTATAGAAAAAAAAACACAGCATCAAATCTGTTTTTATAAAAGCATGGCTTTTTAGCATCCTTATATGGCATCTCACTGAAGTTTGTATGGCCATTTTCATTGATGATCCTCCAGTCAAAAAAGAGAAAAAGAAAGATACAGTATACCTTGATAGTGGTTGTTGGATATAAGCTCTTGTTATCAGTTATGGATGGTTTGTTGTAAGCTCTCATTTGTGCATGACCAACTTATATTTTGTTAGCACTAATTCAAATAATATTGAAATGACATAAATGCTTTTAGAAAAAAAAAAATGTCTTCAAATGATAAGTTTCTGAGTGATCCATAGGAAGAAATTGAATGATGATGTGAAGCATGCCAGTATTCATATATTGAGAAAATAAAATATTTATGGGCCACAAGACATTTTGTACATTTGTAACTAATGGAGTAAATAGAACAAAAGTGTTATTTTTAATGTTTGCATACTAAATGGTAAAGTCAGTTGCAAAGAAAGCCACCTTTTTTTTTTACACCTGGTGTACAAGTGACTCATAACTTAAAATTCCTATATGGCAACTAAGTGAAATTTATACTTACATCATAAAATGAATCAAGAAAATGTCTTTTATAGCTATACTTCTCTTTTGATTGTGTCTGCTTTCAAAAACTCGTAATAATTTTTTAAACATGAAAATTTGTATTTTTTATGGCATCATTCCTGAGCAGAATAATACTGTTTTGTAAATATGCACTTAATTTAAATTTAAGAGTGGATGAAAGAGAAAATTTGGAAAATTGTCTGCCTTTGTCAGTCTTTTTAATGATAATTAAGTGATGAGTTACAGCTGTTTAAAGTAAAGACAGATCTTGAAAAAATCAGTATGTGGTAGAAATGTCCAGTCTGTGTGCACTTAGCCTTAAAGGAAGCCCATCAAGGTGAAGGTGGACTGTTGATTGGTCATAAAAACAGTAAACTTGAAGGCAGCAGTCACAAACTATGTAAGTCCAAAATGAGATCAAGTTATATTTTTGTCTTGAAATATCCTAAGGAAACGCTCTTGTATCATGCCCTTATATGGTGCAAGTTTACAGGCAGAAAATTGTGGTAACTATATAAAAGCAAGATGCATGAGGATTTCCAAAAAATAGACAAAAACATAACATGACCTAATTTTGGATTAAATGGTTTGCCACTGTTACTGTCAACAAAGTGAAATGTTATAATAAGTTAAATAACAGGTCCGACTAGATTTGATTTCTTTACTGTTAAACATGAACATACATCCACTCGTACATCAACTCACACACACCCCGTTTGAGTCAGCTGTCTGATATGGTGATTTAGTTTTGCTTGAGAGCCAGAAACTGATTCGTGTATGGACTATTAATATGTATGTGGTAATATGTATGCACAAATTAATGAAATCTGATTTTAGAAAAATCTCACTCTGTAATGAATGATATTTTCAGAGAGAAGAAGCTTTAATGATAAAGAGACTTTGAATAACATTCATTCCATGACATTTGTGGGTAAATGATGTAAGAAAAAAATCCCAAGGTAGAACTGAGCATGTCTGAGAATTCTCTCATGAGCTTAGATGTCTGCTTTTATTTCTTTATTTCTAGCAGCACATATGAACTTTTTTTTTTTGTTTGTGAAACAGATCTGAATACAACCTGGCTTGAATACTGTTATGTGGGTCTTTGGCTATGGCTCTTTGATCTGGAAGGTGGACTTCCCATATGAAAGAAAAGTGACAGGATACATTCAAGGATACAGAAGGCGGTTTTGGCAAGGCAGTGAAGATCATCGTGGTGTTCCGGGGAAGGTTTGTGTCTTTTTCTAATATAGGTAAACATAAATGTCATGCATTCAGTTGACAGTAGTTGGTATGAAAGAGAAATCCAGTGAGAAAATAAGATTTCAGTGGCCATGGGATGACATCTGACAATCTTGAATCTGAATAAATAAATTATTTTTTCAGCACAGTGAAGTATACTTGCCTCTCTTTCCACAGTCATCCAAAACTGAACAAATGAAGAACCTTGGACATCAGAATCACAGGGTTGTCAATCCTTTTGAATTTATCATAATCATGATGGTACTTTGGGTTAATTACAATATTCTGGGTGTAGTTACAAATATTACAGTTTTCTTAAATGATTTGTCAAAAGGGGAAAAAACGGTAATTTTTTATGATGCGACTAGATCCAGACCTTCAAGGATGAAGATTTTCAAGTGTGCAAGTAGGCCTACAAGTAATACTTATTGATTAAAAAGTATTCATAGTATACTCTTATGTATAAAATATATTTTTCTTTATGTGTCCACAGGAAATTATCAGCTTGTTGCTAATTTGTTTCAAATCACCAATTTTCCACTTCACTTTTACTTAAAAGTTTTCTGAGGGGTTGACAGCCTTAGACTCATTTTGTTTGGTCACACAGAATATACTACACCATGAGAACATTGTTTTTCCTGTCACAGTCTGCAATTAACTCAAAACTTTTGTGGAACTGAAAGAGATAAAAGATCAGACATATATACTTTGAGATCATATCGTCGGCTGCACAACAAAGGGGCGAATAGATAACAACCTCTGTATGACAAAAAGGTGAACCCTTACCTTTTCTGCATGACAGACGGGTGAATGTCAGGTAATTTAAAGACTGATTTGCCTGTTTGTCATGCAGAGAAGATAAGGGTTCACCTTTTTGTCATTAAGAGATTGTTTCCAATTTGCCCCTTTGTCATACAGCTGATGATATCTTTGTAATATTGTATCCTATTTCTGTACCTCTCTTTTCATACATAAATAAAAATCTGAATGCTCTGTCATATCTCTCCTCAGCCTGGGCGAGTTGCAACTTTGATACCTTCAGAAAATGAAAATGTAAGTTTGTTAAGGTTTTTGTCTGAGCAGATATCCATAGCCAACATCACTGATGAGGGATTTTTTACAGAAGTACATGGTATGAAATGGAAAGAGGCAAAATTTTCTTTGAGAAATGATATAGCTATTCATGTTGTATGTTGACTGTGGGTAAAGCACTTTATGGAAATCAAAATATCAGGTCAAGTTTGTACTTTGGAAAGGCAAAAGTTCCATGTCTTTGTGCAAGCTATTTAATTATAGAATGTTGAATGAGACATAAGCTCCATGTTACTTTTGAACAGTACATACCAGTGAGCCAGTGATATTGTTTGTAGATGATTTGATTCTGAATATGGCAGAATACACTATCAAGTGAGATTCAGAATTAGATGTAACAATTGTTTACTAAAATGGTAAGTGTAAAATGCATTTCTTGATCATTTGCTGTCATTTTTGTGTTATTCCAGGATAAAGTATGGGGTGTTGCCTACAAAATTCATGGCTCACAGGTCACAGCAGTGAGAGACCATTTAGACTATCGAGAAAAAGGGGGCTACAAGCAGGCAGAAGTTACCTTTTTCCCTCAAGAAGATGAAGAACCTTTTCCTTTGACTCTTTACATTGGGACAGAGGACAACCCTTTCTACTTGGGCCCAGCATCGATGGAGGAGATGGCCAAGCAGATCTTTCACTCAGAAGGACCAAGTGGTCGAAACAAAGACTACATCTTTAATCTGGCTGAAGCTCTCCGCAACATCGCACCAGAAGCAGCGGATCAACATTTGTTTGAGTTGGAGCAGAAGCTCTTAGGACTCGAACACGAATACAGAGGCAAGGACCACACATTATCCTGATGATATCTTCAGTGTGTGGCCCATGTTTTCCCTTGTTTGTGTTTTTTCTTTTTAAATGAAAATGAGTCATGTATTTCTGGCAGATTGCTGTCACTTATACAAGTGTCAAGATAGTCATCCAGAATTGCACAATCAAAAGAATGATGACTGTAGTGATATTTTTATTTATGAAAAAAAAAATGGTTTCCTTTTTGGCCGCTTACCTTGTAAGTAAATTCACAAAGCCTGTCAATATCACGATATCATTTATGAGCAAATCCACTTTCCAGCTGTTATGTCTCATACACTTCGATGACAATCATTCAGAATTACCTATTCAAAATAGTGATAGTATAATAGTATGTATTTATAGATTAATTTATTAGCAAAATAACTTTCTTTTTAGACATAGTTGTTAACTCTAGAGATGTTATGATGGTAAAACCAATGAGGAAATACAGATATAGAATGTTGTCACTTATGAAACTTCAAAGCCATTCATTGCCTACATGTAGTAAAAACAGTGCTAAATATATCAGCATGTATTTATTAACATCGAAATTTTCTCATCTACAGTAAGTAACTTCATAGAACATATTGTGATGTCAACAATGAGCAAATTACAAGTTTTGTAGGCTGTTATTACCCACATAACTTCTATGACAATCATAGCATAACATAGTCAAGATAGTGATAAACATATCAGTATTTATTTCAAAAAGGAAACAAATTTTCCTTTTTTACTGCAAGTCAGAAAATTCCAGAAAATTGTTACAATAATACCAATGAGTAAATACACATTTCTAGTCTAGGCTGCAACTTTGATGATAGCCATCCAACTTTACACAGTCAAAACAGTGTCAAATGTATAAGTTTATATAAGTGTTTATTTATTAACAAAGAATTTTCTTTTCAATCACAGCTAATAACCCAAAAGATTCTACTATGGTAGTGTCAATGGCCAAATACAGATTTACAGATTGCTACCACTTATAACTTGTACAAAAGTCTCCGCCTAAGAACCCGCCGTCTAAGAGCCCACCTCTGCTGCGAGACGGAATTTTTTCACTATAATTTGCCTGCCTAAAAACTTGCTCTCCAATAAAAAATCTGTCTAAGAGCCCAGTGCTGAGCCTAACAATGAGTACTTCACACCAAATTGTCTACTTGAGATAAACGCACAGCATTAGGCATGCAGTAAAATGAGGAGGGGGTGGAGGGGAAGAGGGATATTAGGAGGGGGAAAGATGGGGGATGTGAGACTGTATGACCAACCATATGCGGACTAGCCCATGACCATTAATTTTTATTTGTCTGCCAACACATGGGACAACACCCATAATTGGTTCTGTGTGTAAGGAGGAATATGTTTAGCCTCCTGACTGATCAGATATTCTTACTTCAGTTATCTGCCTATTTCAAACACTCAAGGCACTTGTGCCATTATGTGTGGGGTAACTAGCCATATCATGATTGAAAAATGATCCATTGCGTGGAAAGTTATTTGATTGTTGAAATTATAAATCAAGAAAGGTCAGGAACCATTATATCTATTTTAACTCCACACAATGAAGAAAACTGTTCTTATCATACTGAGACATATCTTTAAATAACGATAAAGATCAGACAAATGTAGCGGACAAGACAGTAATCATGGGGGTTGTGTCATCTTTCAGTCTCCCCTAGAGCCTGCATTTTTTGTCTCCTGATGACCCAGCTCTTAGGTGGAGACCATTGTACCATTTTTGACAGTCATGTAGAATTACACTGTCAGAATTGTGATAAATATATTGGTGTTTATTTGTCAACAAAATAATGTTCATTTCAGCCGCAGTAAGTAACTCCAGATTTAAGAGGCTGCTGTTACTTATGCAACTTTGATGCCAATTATCTAGAATTACAGCATCAGAACAGTGATAAAGATATTAGTATTTATTTATTGACAGGATTATTTTGTTTTTAATGACAGAAACCCCTATAACTCCTGTTATAATATTACCTTTGAGCAAACATAGATTTTCAGCTAGAGTAGCTTTCATAATGAAAGTTGCTGTCAGATGTATGAAGGATACACATGTTGATACTAGATTTGTGCTGGATCTCAGTTTTAATTTTGTGAATTCTCTACATGGCGATTTAAATATGTTTAAATATAGTGATGCAATGAGCGACACTCATTAATGTCAAATGTGTTTTAAATTATAAATTTCTGATGTTATATAAATAATTTAAATTTAGATATGCTTGCTCCTGATTCTGGACAGATCATTTGCATACAGGTTAAAGGACTACTAGATTTAACTTCAAGTTCAGATTGTGTGCACATATAGGTTGTGTTCCTATATCTTATAATATCATTATTGTTTTAATCAGTCTGAGAAGCAGGTATCATCGATGAAAGAAAGTACTTCATGTCCATCAGAGATTTAAAGAACTGCATACAGTGGGCATTATCTCATCCAAATGTAGCCTGTGTGTTTTGTACTCTTTTAATTTTAACAAGCGCAGTGTAATTTTTTCTTTATAAGTCCTAATCTTTACTAGTTTTAATACTGGAAATGACGGTTATTAAGGGGGGGAGCGACTCTTATTTTGGCCATTTTGGCTCAAAATATCGATTCTGAGATAATAGCATATTCTGAAACCTTGACGTTTTCTTGATCTAA
>JBCEWB010000014.1:1162785-1181327 GCA_039654565.1 Peronia peronii | reverse complement strand
GACTGGCTTGTCTGATTTGCTTTGCTGGAGGGAGTTACAAAACCAGTGTTGTATTTGCTAACAGGTCCCGGCACTATTAATTTCAGTCTCAGTTTTGTTTAAAGTCAAGTCATGAATACTCAGCTCACTTTCCTCCCAAAAATTTTGGAGAGGAATCCCCTCCAATCATTACTGCATTAATCAGCTTATTGATCTTCTGTTGATCCAACACTTCAAAATATATTATTTGAATCATAATAAAATGAAAGGAAAAAAATATATTTTAACCTTTCCAATTTGTCTTTGATTTTCAAACTTTGTTTTACCATAAAGAACATGAATAATTATCTGATCAGTACAATATCATAAGTGAAACCTGTGATATGAGGCCCAGTTGATCTCTGACATGTATGTGATTTTACTCGTTTCAACCTTTGATGAATCCCACATTCTGTGTTAGGTTTCGGTGTCTGTAAAAACAGATTAAATCACATACCACTGGAGAAAAAGATTAGCTAGGAGAAGGTTTTGTTTGTTTGTTGTTGTTTTTCATAAAGCTTGCATAATGTTTTTTTTCTTTTTTAACAGATTGCAGCTCTCAGTCCTGCTGATATTAACTATGAGGAGACTCTGTCTACTCTGAGATTTGGTGAGTTGTTGGAAACTTTACTCACTCACTGCCCAGTAATGATATATCGAACGCTGAAAGTAGCTTTACAGTTTTGTTTAGTATGAGGCAATAATTTATATTTTATTTTTTTTTTCTAGATATTTGAAGTGTAGGAATTTCTGGCAACAAAATTATTGAGAAAGACATCTTGTTGTTTCTAAAAGCTCATGGGTTTAGTTAGCTATTATATAGCAAGAAAAGAAATGAATAGATAACAGTGAAAAAGTGGATAAGCAGAGAATGAATTAATAAGTTCCTGTTTTTGAAATTAAGCTCTCAAGGAAATGTACGTGATAAAAGCAATAGGAAAAAAAGTAGTTATTACAGTTTATATACAGGAAAAGTAAGAGGAAGGGTTACAGGATGGTAGACAAGTAACAATTTATAAATATAAGATTGCTGTTGTAAAAGCAGTGTTGAAATACTTGCTGATTTTCTTGTCACATTCCCAACAATGTACATAAAATGGTTGTCATCAAATGATCAGTTCCTCCAGCCTCTCGTGGGCCATCTCTTTCTGACATGAAATCTGAAAGTGGAGAAAAGTATGTACATGTTTCAAACATGTCACAAGAAACACAACAGTACCACATATATGTATATATATGTTTAAAATATAGATCAAAAGAAACTTTCAGCTTTATTGTGTTGTCATAGGACAATGTAACATAAAATTCATCAGATCATTATTTTGATATTAATCAGATTGTCAAAATATATCCTGGCTTGAGCTGAGTTTGTTGTTTTCATACTGTTTAATCATACACAACAGAAATGTTGTAAAAAAATTGAACATTGGCCTGATCATTATGATATGTGTCTCCATTTGTCAGCTGATCGGGCTAAAGCCATCAAAACACAGGCTGTCATCAATGAGAGCCCGACTGATAAGTTGATTCGAGAACTGCGAGAGGAGAACCAGAGGCTGCTGGAAATGCTGAAAACTGGCGGTGTGGCAGCTGGGGTTGCTGTCGCAGGACAAGCAGGAGCCTCTAATCAAGGTCCGACTGTGTACCTGTGAGAATAGATTGAATTGTTGACAAAGCCATAAATGGTATTTGTAGCATTCCTTATCATCTTCTCTGCATTTGCTTGCTCTGAGAGTATGTCAGTAATAAAAATCTATGGTCCCTAGCCCATATCAAAGTTTTGGATTTCACTGTGACTAAATCATTGTCTATTCAGTGAAAAACAGGTAATGCATTTTTATAAGCCAGATAAGAAAGGAGAACACAAAGCTTCTCATTTTCATCAAAATTATTAAAAGAAATTAATCATTTCAGTGAAAATATCACTGTCATTTTATTTTTTTTTCATTCCTAAATTTGTATTAATTATTTTTTTTTTGCCAGGGGAGTCAAACTGTATGTGTGTGATGAGTTTAAGTAACTTACGTTTATAAAACTAATTTGGTATACCTGTCTCATCATCACATATGTTATGTTATGTTACATTCTATATATGTCTTTCAACTTCCTGGTGGAGGTTATCTCGATGGTTCTTTGGGAAAAAAAATGAAAAAAAATTCTGTTTGTATTTAAAAAAAATAAAAACAACAAAAACCTGCTTTATTTCCCTAGTGTATTATCCAGTCGATGCCTCCCTCCGTATTAAGGTATTCTTTTCTACAAGGCCGTTCCGTTCTACAGTGGCCTCCCCGATTCGAATCTCCCGGTCAGACATGGTTATGATCACATGCTTTCGCTGATCACTTCATTGCTCTATTTTTTTCATCGCCAGCAGACTACCTATCTATCTACTCCCTGTTCTATTATTTTTGTTGAAGATATGTGTTTATTGTTGTTGATTTGTTTTCTATTCTACTTCAATAAGGCCCCTACTACTATTTCTGTTTGCGGTATTGTTTGACTTTTGTTGGTACACATTTTTATTCCCTATCCTATTGTTCATGGACGGTGTTAAAGGGTACTCCCATGAGGGTCTGAGGGTGTTGTTATGTTGTTTTAATCACTTGTGGGTCCCTTACTATTCTTGTTTTGATATGTACAAGTCCCTATCGTCCCTATCTCCTACTCTATTTTTCCCTACTCTATCTAAACAGGGATGAGCCCTTCGGCCTTTATTTCTTATTTCCCTGGTATACTCATTTTACGACATTCATTTAACAATATTATTTGGACAACGTTTATTATATTTACATTATGTATATATTGGGGAATCCCTAGATCGAATTGGGGTATAGGATCCTATCCACCTCCTTGCGTCTCTTGGTTGGCAGAGAACAACGAAAGGCTACTTAATTTTGTCTGTATCCCAAGCGCTCATTTCCTATGCCAATCGGAATAAGCTTTTAACTGGTAACTGCTACCTCCCGTGTTTTGCCGAAGTCTTGCAATGACGCTGGAGTGTCCTCTCCAGTGTGCTGTGCTAGGAGCCTGGGCGGGGGTAATGGAGAACTTGGGCTGCCCGGACATCAAGTTCCCCCTCTCAGCCTTGCTGATAAGGTCCAAAGGAAAGGATGAACCAATAAAGTTTGGTATCAGCGCAGCTGCAGGAGTTGCCGGAAGGTAGGGAAGAAAGGTGACTAACCGCCTTAGGGGCTCCACTCTGGATTTTCTTTCAGGGTTTACTTCCTTTGATTTTCCCAAGACACCCACAAGGCAGTGGGGCTATTTACCTATCTAAGGGTTCTGTGACAGGACAGTACTGAGCTACAGTTTACTAGTAAGAGACAGTCTGACCTGGCTTCTGGGTAATAATGCCATGTAGTTGTTTTTCTGGTCCGTTTCCCATTGATTTTGCCATTCAGTTTGTATTTTTTCCCTTATCCTACTTCTTACTTCTCCTCTGCTGAGGCCCGCATTTATATCTCTGTTATCCTTTTGGGTACTGTTTTTGGCTAGTCTCTCCACGATCTCATTTCCATTTATTCCAACATGTGCTGGTACTCATACTACTGTTACTATTCTGTTTTGTTTCCTTAGTTCTGTATTGGCTTTTAATATCTCTTCTTTTATATCTTCCCTTTCTGTTTTCTTTCTGCTGTCTAATCCTTTGATACTGTCCATAGAGTCTTTTAATATGTTTAGGTTTTTATGCTCTGCTGCCCAAAATTTATTGTTGTTTCCACTGTATAGATGGATGCTTTATTGTTAAGTCTTTTTTCTATTGCTGTTTTTGATTCTGGGAAAATTCCTATTTTTCCTTCCATTGTTTTTGAACCATCCGTAAAGCATAGAATTGATTGGTTCCTTCTTTTTTCAGTTTTCTCTAATGCAGCCATTTTTATTGCTATTGTTTCTTTCTAACTTATATTTAGTGCTATGCTGACATCTGTTTCTATCGGCTGCAGTTCCCATGGTGGTATCTTTAGTTTATGTTTTATTTTCATGCTATTTAGGTCTTCCTTTATCATTTTTTAAGCCCCTTTTTACAGCTTCTGATTACTGGTTCATGATATGTGAGAATTTTCCTTGTCCGAAAGTGAATTGCTTCATATGCTGGGTGGTCTTTAATTTAAATATACCTTAGAACTGTAATTTAATGCTAGTTGTTTTCTTCTAAGGGGGCTATTCCTGTTACCACTTCCAGTCCCTGTGTATGACTGTTTATTGCTGTTCCCGTTATTGTACGTAGGGCTTGGTTTTGAATTTTGTCTTATTTTTCTTTATTTGTTCTCGCTGCCCCTCTGTACACTATTGTTCCATAGTCTAATTTTCCTGGTATAAATGCCTTTAGGCCATGAGCAGACATTTCTGGTGTACTCCCCATCCTCTGCCTTTTATGTGTTTTAACATGTTTAGTCTTGATGTTATTGACTGTTTCAGTTCGTCTATGTGTGCCTTCCAGCACAAGTTTTGGTCTAACATTAATCCTAAAAATTTAGTTCTGCTCACTATTTCTATCGGTTTCCCTTCTATCATTAGTCTGATCTGTTGGTTTGCAGTTCCTGTGCTCTAATATCATTGCTGTTGTTTTTTCTGCATTTATTCTTAGTCTCCATTTTTCCATCCATCTTACTGTTGTGTTTATATTTCTTTGCATTATAATTTGGGCTCTCCTTTTATTTTCGTCTGTTATCCACAGGGCTGAGTCATCAGTGAATCGCAAAAAGGCTGACTCTCTATCTTTTTCTTGCTTCAAATCATTTATCAAAATTGTAAAAAGCTTAAGTGAAAGTACCGCTCCCTGTGGTGTTCTGTTTTCTTGCATATACGTTTCTGATAGTTCATTATTTATCCTAACTTGAAATTTTCGATCATTTAGAAATGCTTCTATGTAGTTTGCTATTGGTCCCGTCATTCCCATCTTCTTTGTTTTATAGATTCTTGCCTCTCTCCAGCTGATGTCGTATGCTTTGGTGAGATCTAGGAAAACAGCAAGTCTTACTTCTTTATTTATGAGTCCTTTTTTGACTTCGTGCTCCAATTTTACCAGCTGGTTTGTTGTGCTACAATTTATTCTAAGCCAGACTGACATTTGCTGTATAGATTTTCTTTATCCAAATGGTATTTTAGTTTGCTGTTAATGACTGTTTCCATTGCTTTTCCGAAATGCGATGTTAACAAAATGAGCCTGTACGAGTTAACATCTTGAGGATCTTTCCCTGGTTTTGGTAGAGGTATTATGGTTGCTGTTTTCCAGTTCTCAGGGAGTTTTCCTTGCTTTAATATCATGTTAAACAGTCCACTTATTTGTTTCATTAGATTCAGGGGTGCTTCTTTTATCATCTTGTACACTATCCCGTCTATTCCTGATGCTGTATTTTTTTTCCCTCCTACTGCTATCCTTATTTCTCATTGTGTTATTTTCTTGTTTAGATGTTTGTTATCTTTCTTAGGTACCTTTCTAGTTCTTCATTTAGTTCTTCTATCAGCTCTTCTCTTCTTTCTACTTTTGTTAATCCTATGTCCGTGTTGGAGCTGGTTCTAAATACAGTTTTTGCTAAAATTTCCGCCTTTTCCTTATCAGTTGTCACCATTTCTGGCTTCTTTATGACACTGAAGGTTCTGTTTTTAAATTTTTCCAAATTTCTGAAGTTGATGTGTGAGGGTTTACTGTATTACAGACTTCTTTGAAGTGTTTTTGCTTCTCCATTTGTATGATCTTATTTGCCTCATTCCTAATCTTTTAAAACTTTTCTCTATCTTCCTCTGTTGGGTTTTTTCGATATTCTTTGTAATGTTGCTTCCTCATTCGAACCACATGATTACATGTTAGGTCTGTCGCTGTGTCTCTCATTGCCCTGTCTCCCATTCTTGTACTTGTTCCCATATTTAGTAGTACCAGGTACATTCTTCTATTAGTTTTCCTCCCCTATCCTTGGTGTCACTTCCCGACAATGGGTTGTGGCAGTTTAGATCTCTCAGTAGGAATTTTTTTTTTCTGTCATTATCTTGCTAATTTCAGTTATGTCTTCTTCCCTTTAGGGATATATAAATTTATAATTCTGAATTTTTCAGTGTCCACTTCTATGTTTTCTTTTTTGACTTCCCTATGGTTCTTTATTTGTATGTTCTTATGCACTGCTGTTATTAATCTCCTCCTCTGCTTCCTATTCTGTCATTACGGACGATGCTAGTGTCCTTTATCCAAATCTTTTTGCCTGGTTTTAAATTCGTTTCCTGTATACAGACTATGAATTCTTTCCCCCTTGTTGCTTCCTGTATTAGCTTTTCTATGTCCCCCTACTCTGTTCCCACAGTTCCACTGTATAATCTTAGTCATTATTTAATTAATTCTATGTTTTTGTTTTCCACTTGGCGGGCCTCTGCAGTTTTACTTTTCCTTATCCTAACCTCGCTCTTTGTAAGTGTAAGTATTCATCAATAATCTTATCGGTCTGCCCTTTGCATCACGTTTATCAGTTCTCTTCTAATTAGGGCTTGTTCTCTTTCGTGCACTTTTTCCGTCATTGTTTCTACCAGTCTGTTCTCATATCTCCCCGTCCATTGCTTCATTTCTATCAAGTCCTTTCTTAGTTCCCTCGCTTCTTCAATTAGTAGCTGAAATTTATTTTCTGTTTTTCTTTAGCTTCTTCTATTTGTCTGATATCATTCGCCAGTCCTTCTCTAGCTTGTTGTATTTGTTTTAATGTTCTTTCCAAACTATCCTCTTCTCTTCTTCCCGTTGATTTCTTCTTGAGCTAGCTGTTTTCGCCTCGCTTCTTTGTTGTCCTGCTTTTTTATTTGCTTGTGGGCGGTCCTTCCCTCTCTCTTTCTTTGCGTTTGTTCCGCCTCTCTCCTGCTAGCTACCTGTCCGCGCGTCGCTAGCTCTACTGTTTTTGTTGTTGTTTGCGCTCCCTGTACAGGCCCCTGTCTTTTCTTTGTCCCTGGTGATAGGGGGTTGCTTGTCCCGTACTGTTGTACGAGGAAGCGGAGTTGCCTATATCTTATCTCCCCTATTTGTTTGGTGTTAACATGGATAATGTACATTTTGATTGTCTTTGTTGGGGCCCCGGTTTTGTGGATTACCCTGTATGCCTCGTGTGTTCTTATCTCATAATGCCTTTCAAGAGTCTCCACTACCTCCCCCACCCCACATAAAAGGGGACTCTTTTAATTTGCCACTATTTGTTGTCTTTTGTCATGCCATTTGACAGCCACTCTGATGGGGCAGGTTCATTATTACTTCCCCTTCTTTTTTGATTTGTTCAGTTATTTTTACTGTTTCCTTTGTGTTGTTCATCTCAACCCATGTAATTCTTTTATCTCTTTTGATACCATTGACTCCCCCCCTTTCCCAATCTAAGTTCAAGCATATCTCTTATTTGCATCGGTTCCAGGCTGTTGATGTGTTCCTGCCCAACGTTTAATTGTTTCAGGGTCAGCGTCTCTTTTTCCGTTTGGGGTAGGCTGTTTTGGTACTAGTTTGGGTGTTTTGGGGATTTTTGGTTTCAGTTTGTTTTGTCTTTTCCTTTTCCCCCGCTACCACTTTGGTGTACGCTTGTTTCCTTTTGTTTGCTTTTGGTGGGTTCGATAGACTCACCAGTGGAGGATCCCATATGTGAGTAATCTTGACTATTCTTAATGTCTCTTTCATCTCATGTGAGCATTTCACATGTTAGATGACCATTATGTATAGTATAGGATATAAATGGAAGTAACTAAAAGAATGTTTTGGCAGAATGCCAGACATCTTACCAGACAGATCTGACATGGCCATGTATGTCACACATCTTTTATTCATACTCTCAGAGGTGGAAGAAATGAAGCGACAGATGGAAGAACAAATGGCAGCCAATCAGAGAGAACTGGAAGAGATGAAGAAATCCTGGGAAGAGAGAATGAAAGAATCTCAGGATGAATTATCCGTAAGGATTCAAATGCAGGATCAAAACGTTTGAAAGAAAACCTCAATACCCACTGAGTTTGTCGGTGGTCTGAATTCTTTCACAGTCACGGTTATTCATAGGACTGTCGGGACAAATGAACAACAACAGTATTAAAAATAGGGATCACAAATTATGACAATTATGCTTTGCTCTTTCTACATAATTGATAATGAATGAATAGCACATGTATATCACTGACATAAAATTGTTATTTCAAAAACAGGATCATAGATTGTTACAGACTTGGCAACCTTACACAAAAATATCACTGATAGCCTTGAAGATGTAAAAATGCATAATCTGAGAGGATTACATTGACTTTTCCTCCTTATATTTTTTTCTTGCCCTTTTTCCAGTTCCTATTTGGCTGAACAAAGCATTTAAACATCACTTTAGAGAAAGATAGTGAAGTAAATTATCCACATGCACAGCATGAATTGCAACTTATTGGTTTGTATAGGTAATCTAGAAGTGCTGTATGCTCAAATGAAAAAGATACAATAATTGATATTGTGACTGCAAGTAAGTCAGAGTGTTTTTAATTGTGTGAGATCATGCTATTGATAAGAAATTTTCTGTGCTCATCAGGCCAAATTGGCAGCTGAGAAGAGGAAAGCACAGGACAGGAAAGTTATTCCTCATTTTTGGAACCTGAGCGAGGATCCAGCACTGACTGCCATGGTGATCCACTTCACCAGAGAAGGTAAGGATTATGACCAAACATTTCCCTGAGTGAGCATTTCATGATGAACTACAAGAGGAAATGTTTCTTTACTCAACAGGGATCAAATACTTCAGCATGCTAGCAGAGGGTTGCATCAGAGACAGGTTGGTTTTCTGTATTTAGATGCTGATTGTAATATCTTTAAGTTTGACACTCATATTTATGGGTTCCAACAAGATAAAACAAAGCATTGGAAGATCCTGTCATCATCCATCCATCCATGCATCCATCCATCCAATTATCCATCCATTCATTCATCCATCCATCCATGCGTCCATCCATCTATCCATCTGTCTATCCATCCATCTGTCCACCCATCCATCCATCCATCCATCTATCCATTCATCCAATATTCCACCCATCCATTCATTTCGATAGAGAGAGAAAACTGAGAAAAATGCAGCTATGATTTTTGTTTTTTCTTAAAATATAAGACCATGCATCATGATAATCAAGGTGATGACTAGTCATCAACTCTCTGTGGGAGTTAAAGCCCTTGTTTTGTCTCTATCAGGCACTTCCAAAATTGGTAACAAGACTGCAAGTCCTCCACCTCAGATTCAGATCAATGGCCTCAGGTATATATGTCTTGCGCCCAGGGCAAATGAGTTGGAAGTCGCGCCAGGCAATCTCGAGTTACGGCCGTTTTTAATTATTTCTCTGACTCAGATACCAAAATTTGTACCAAAATTCCTTTTTTTTTTCAGTTTAAAAAGGATTAAAATTTCATTTCATGAAAAAAAAAAGAAAAAAAATTTGGTACCCGAGTCGGAAAATAGAAATGGCCGTAGCTCGAAATCACCTGGCGCAGCTTCCGACTCATTTGCCCTGGATGCAAGACATATGCTTGTAGACTTTTTCTTTTTCTTTTTTTTTTAGTATGCATGCTTTAGTCAATAAAGAAATTTTTATTGATTATTTTAGCTTAATAACTCAATAAATTTCATTGTTTCTCTTTATTTTTCTCTTGCCTGCATGTCCATCCTCTAAACATTTGTCACTGTTTGTGCTCTTGCAAGTCATCATTTCAATTTTTCCAACTAGTTTGCTTTAAAAGTCATTCCAGGAAAGAGAAAATTAAATAAAACTTAAACATTAACACTCTACAGCTCTAAGTGATATTTTGACCGAACATGTAAATCTTTTACTGCTGGAACTATTGGGAATTGAGAGTCCATATTTTAACCTTTTAGATGGATAGAAAGATTCATTCATTGCAAGAAAGGCTTACATATGATGGCAGGGTCTGGCTTTAACTGTCTGACAATCTTTAAGGGCTGTCAAAAAGAAGAGACAGCAAAATATTAGTGTCAGAAGCTTAGCATTTAAAGGGTTAAGGTAGTAGTTACTCTGCAGAAAATCGTCTCAGAGCACAAGCAATCATCGTAAACCGATATTTGTGCTGCACATATGATTTCGTATCAAAGTTATAAACCTCACACTCAGTCTTAGGACAACACCATTCTTGTTTTAAAAGCTGCTCTGGATTTAGATGATTATTATGAAATGCAAATGACATTAAATGCACTGTGTTTTACAGCTGAAACGTACCACCATTTCAAGGAAGTTATTTAATAGTGATATATTTGTATCTATTGTTAAATCTCATTTTAATAAGTTTCATTCACTTTACTCACAGCATACAGAAAGAACATGCAACAGTGACCAACAAGAAAGGAACAGTGACACTGAAATGTTTACAAGGTGCAAAAATTATGGTCAATGGCAAGGCTGTTACTGGCGAGCTAGAGCTGCATCATAATGACAGGTCAGTTTGCTATCATCCATCCATCCATCCATCCATCCATCCATCCATCCATCCATCCATCCATCCATCCATCCATCCATCCATCCATCTTCTCTGTCTGTTCATCCATCCATCCATCCATTCATCCATCCATTCATCCATCCATCCATCCATCCATCCATCCAACTATTCATTTAAATCCCCCCCCCCCCTCATCAATTCATCCATCCATCTATCCACAGAGTGTTGTTTGGACCCAACAACCTGTATGTGTTCCACCATCCACAAGATGAAGCAAAACAGCTGAAGTCAGGCAAGCCAATAGAGACACCCACTTATGACACAGCCCAGCAAGAACTGGCTAAAGAGTCGGGTCTGATGGACAACAATACCAGCAAATCTAAAGGTGATGATACTTTCCTCTATCAGAATAAAGGGGACTAATTTCTGAGCAAGAAGTAGATCTAGACACAGTAAAAGATGACAGATATTGGACAGCACTGCACAGGACATATGCTTTTTTTATTTTATTGTTCAAATAATTGTGAAAACAAGAAAAAAAAATAAATGTCAAATGAAACTTGCAAAATTCTGTCAACAGAATAATAGTTTAGAGTTTTTGAGTATTACATAACTGGACAGAGCCCACTTGCCCGATAAAGAACAGTAACGCAAAATTTCCGACTTTTCATGAAAACAGTATGACAGCCCTGTGCTGTTTCTATGTTTGTCTCAGCCCTCTCTCAGTTGTATCTTCATCCTGCTGTTTTGTTGAGATAATTTTTTAAAAATCTACCTTGGCTGCATTTCATGATTATTATTTTTGTCTATATGCATGTGCATGTAAATATATCTCTTATTTGTACCATATCTCATCAATTGTGAATCAAATTTTCTTTTGAGAAAATCCATACTACCATGGTTGTTTATTTCTATATTATTCTCAGACCTGAAACATACTCTCAAAATTTCTTTTGTTGGAATTAATTATGGTTTTACCAGACCTGAAATATTTTAATTCCTGTGTTAGAGCTTTGGCAATCAAGAACTAGATATGCATTTATTACCATGTATGTTTGCTCTACTATTGTCAATTGATTTATCCCATTTATTTTGCCCATACACCCATTCCTGTCATTACAGATATATAGTTGTTGACTGAGTTTTTATATTGTTGCAGAGGATCTATTATTACAGGAAGATCTGATCCAGCTGCTGCCCATGGTTCATGAAGCCAATGCTATGTCAGAGGAGCTGGATAAGAAAGTCAAATTTGATATCTGTCTTGTCTCCCCACAGTCCAGAGGGTTGAAGGAAGGCCCTACAGAGGTCAGTAATAGTCAAGCATATGGGTCCACTACTGAAAATGGAGAGAGTGATGGAATGGCTTCTGTCATTGTGTTAAGGGTGTTCTTTCCATGGCCAGTTTGAATGGATGGATGGATGGATGCTTGGATGGATGGATGAGTGGATAGATGAATGAATGGATGGATAGATGGCTGGATGGACAGAGAGACAGATGGACGGATGGATGGATAGATAAATGGATTGATGGCAGGATGGATGGATGGATAATGGATGGACAGACAGATGGATGGCTGGCTGGATGGATGGATGAATTAATGGATGGATGGATCGATGGATTGGAGGGTGGGTGGGTTGGAGAGTGGTGAGTAGATGAATTGATAGATAGATGTATGGAAGTATGGGCAGATGGACATGGATGGATGGATGGATGGATAGACAGATAGACAGACAGATAGATAGACAAACAGACTGATGGACTGACTTACTAATGGATAGATGGATGAATGGGTGGATGGATAATGGTAGGATGGATGGATGGACGGATGGGTGGATGGATGGATGGATGGATAGATGGATGGATGGATAGATGGATGGATAGATGGACAGACAGTTGGATTGACAGATGGATAGATTAACTGATTGACAGATGATTGGATGGAGGGACAGACTGACAGGTGGATAAATGGGTTATAGCCACCTGGCCTGTTATTTTGATGCAACTCTAAAACCAGTGACAGTTGGTGTATAAAGGATGCCTAGAAATTAAATCTGGGGAGATATTGAACTAGATGTTGAGACAGTCACTCACTAAAGACTTGTCTTTCTGTAGGTTATGATCAGGATGAAAAATCTGGTCAATGGTAACTGGTGGCTGTTTGACCGCAACAAATTCATCAATCGCAAATACCTGATGCAGGAGATGTACCAGAACTATATGGAAGGAGATCCAGACTGGGATGTACCAAAGGTAATTTGTAAAACAAAATCCAGATGTCAAACTCCTCTGATAATCCATCCATCCATTGGTCTATTCAGCTGTCTGTTCATCCATCCATTCATCCATCGATCCATCCATCCATCCATCTGTGCATCCATTCCTATCCATCCCTCCGCTCATCTATCATCTTATTTGTCCAATATTTTCACTCCTTTGCTCAGCAAAGGCTCTAATAGTCAGGCCAAAACACTTTTAACAGATTTTCTATAGCTCTAGTTGTTATATCTTTGATGACTAAAGAGTGAACACAAAAAACAAAAAAAACAAGACATGACATTCTGTGTCTTTCAGGAGAAAGATCCTTTCTGGGAGCCTCACACTACACCTGTGCTTATTGGCACTGCCCATGTCTTCATGCAGTCAATGGCCTATTTGGTGGATATGGATGAGAGCATGCTGATTATGGACATCAAAGGCAAAGAGACAGGTAAATGTTTAAGCATTTTATCATTGCTCCATGATAATGGCACAGACATTTCCAGCACTTCTGAGATGCTAAGTAAAACTGGTTATAGCACAAAGCATTTGATGAATTATCCCATTCTGATTCTGTTTAAGTCACACATAATTCTCTTTGTGCATTTGATTTTTTTAATGGCATTCTCTGATAGCTGTCATGTTCAGAAGTGCCTTTAGACATCAGCTGCATTTTGGCATGTCAGACATGCCATGTTCACAGACTAGTGACTATTTATGATTTCAAACTAAGTCAATGCTTCATAGAAAAAGCCCACCTATAATGTAAGTTTGATATGAAATGCTGCATTTCTTACTGCCCAAATCTATAGCAGAGGTTTGAAATTATGTCTAGTGTTATTTGAAAATTCACTGAAAATAAATAAATAACAAGTGAATGCAGTCCCTTTAAAATTGTATGAGAAAAGAACAGCTGAAATGAAATGACCTTATTCATTTGAAAGCTAGATATATTGTTACAGGACACCTGCTGGTTGAACTGATCCCCTGTGACAACAAATGGACTGCCCTGAAGGAAGATGTTTTTGTTGATGACCCCAACGAGCAGGTGAGTGTTGCATCATTTCATTTCTCGCTTTATGAGTCTGTGTGATTGGGGTTGTAGATCTTGTGAACATTGTAGATATCCTGTCAGATAAGATAAGATACATTTTTTTTTTTGTGTTGCCCTGATATTTTTTTTCGTGTTGCCCTGACAAAGAATTAAAAAAGATTATAAACAATTTTACATTGCTCTCAAGATACATGCATATAATTATATATTGTTTTTATATTAATATAATGAATTATGTAGTTACCAGTTGAAAGTCGATGCCTTGAATTTCAAGATATTTTTGTAGGATGATTATGATACATTATTAAGGCAAGTTAAGCTGTGAGAACTTGTGGTGTTGTTTTATTGGTATTGTATAAATGCCATCATTATTATGATGGAATACCAAGCAGACAGATCGTCGTTCCCAGCAGTGATCTCATGTGAGACTGAAGGCCAGATTAAAAGGCACATTATCCATTGCATCTGCTGCATGGAAATATTTCCTCAGAGACTTTATTCTGCCCTTGTTTATCTCTTCTTTCTGGATAGCAATTCCTAACATTTATATATATATGTAGGTTTACCTATTTAAAGGTCTTGATAGGCTTGCAGCGGGGCTTTTCAAGAGATATGCATTTTGCATGTAATGATGTAAACTAAAGTGCAAGTGATCACAGACATGGTCTTACAAATCTTTGTGTATAATTACAGAAAGGGAAGCCATTGTATTTCAAGTTCAAAGTGAAAGGAGCCAGAGGGATCCCAGCTAACTTTGAGCAAGTAAGTGTCAGTGTATTCCTCATCTCTGCTTTCTCAGCTCCCTGCACTCATCAAATTGCAATATATCCTTCCAGTTGTCCCTCCATCCATCTGTTCATCCACTTGCCCATCTGTCCTTCCATCCATCCGTCCATCCATCTGTCCATCCATCCATCTGTCCATCCATCCATCCATCCATCCATCCATTCTTCCATCCATCCGTCTATCTATCCATCTATCTGTTCACCACAGTCGTACTGTCCTGTAGGAGAAAAGATGAAACCTCAATGTATACTCTTTATAGAGAACTACCAAATAATCTGTTATCACTATAATTTTTAATCTGGCAGCAAAGGACAAATGCAATAAGTTGCATTATATTGATGTCTTGGTCTGTCTTAAAATAGCATTTTGTCTTTTTTAAGATAAAATGAACATTCATCATTGTAAACATATTATGAAGATTGTTTTGGTATGTCTTAGTATGGCACTTTGATTATTTTTAAATTACAGATTGGAAATTTAGTAGGGGAGATTTGTTTTGAAAGTTATCCTGATGTATACTATCATTTGTCTCTTCCTCTCCATTCAGACTTACTGCAAGTACAAGCTTTACCTGGATGACAAGCCAACCACCACAAAACAGGTCAAAGGGAATATTAATGCTGACTACGACCATGAGAGACAAGTCAGCTTTAAACAAGTTACTGACCAGGTAAGGGCAGCCAGTAGGTAACAATGAATCTGATCAACATGTTATGGTCTGATGTACTGCAATAGCATAGAGTTTCAAACAGTGAGATGGACATAAGTACATGGTTTTCTGTTACAGATCTGGTATTTCATGGAAAAAACTGACATGAATCGACGTTTTTTTATTTTAACTCTTTATTTATGGTGAGCCGCTGTCGACAGCGGCTCAAACATTTGCACCACTTTGCATTGCTTCTGCCACTTTACAACATCATTATTTTTGCAACAACATTTGTATTTGCGGTAATTACCGGAAGTTCAAAGATTGTTTGTCGTAAAAGCATGAATTTGAGTGCTCAAGTGTGATTTGAAGCCTTTGCAGTGTTGTTTTTCTTAGACTGATTGCACTGGAACTGATGGACAGCTGCTTGTAATGATATGATTAGCAACAAAATTGAAAAGCATCAACTGAACACTTTTTTGGTATTTTTATGAAGAATTTAGATTTATAGAATAATACTAGAAGAGAACCCACGACCTTCGTTTAACCATTTCTGCCTTGCGACTTATAAAGTGTATAGCATGGCAAGCATGTGTACCTTGATATTGGATTTTGAATGTTAAACTGAATGTTACTCAAAGAAAACATGTTTGGTGTTTTGAACACGTCATTCTGTCGAATATACAATTCAGATCAAGCACTCTTGCGACTTTACTATTCAATTATTATCGCCTTTTTAGAATAACGTCAAAGCTTGCCTTGGCTTTATGTAAGAAGAAACACAGATCTTTATTCAACAGTGTTGTGTGCTAAATTTCATATTGAGATACATTCAGTAGTTTTCTAGTCCATAAGCCTTTAATGGGCTATGTTGCAGATTTATAGTATAGGTGTCGAATGAGATCGACAATTCTGATAATGGACTGCACTGATGGCGAGAATAGAAAATTTTGTTCAAATTTTCTTTTATTTTTCTTTTCTCCTTGTCTTTCTTCCATATTTGTGAAAACATGAGAGCAGAATTATGACAAAACACTGTTTAGAAATAAGCCACATTCATCTATCATTTGTTTGCAAAAAAAAAAAAATTGGAAATTTTGCAAAGTTTAAGTTTTGCAGTTGTTTTTTGTGAAGGGCACCTGTTTCATCTAGTGCTCCCCTATACCCTGCTGGCACAGCAGGAAAACCCCCATGGAGATAAAGAGTTAAACATTGAAGTGTTGTTACAAGTCATCTGCTGGTCAACCTGATCCCTTGTGCTTATCACAATAATGATCTTCATAGCTATTGACAACTTTTTACATACTTCGATAAACATATGTATGTTGTTTTAATACACATTTTTACACACCAATTTCATAAATTCTATGCTTGGCCTTAATATAGTCACCATCATGCCAATGCACCGTGATGTGAAAAACTCAGCCCAATGCAATACAATGTATAGGATAAGTAAATTTTAAGTATATAGAGATAGGTGAAATGAATAACATATATAGATCATGTATAGGTCTTATCTAATGCTTAATGCTACTGACACAGAATAATAATAAAAAACATGAGCAAAATAAATATACTATTGTAAATAGTCACATAAATGTCATAATTATATAGTGTGTAATCTAATGAAAGGGTGATACACTGTTCTTTGACAGATTGTAACAGAATTTCTGTATTTGCTGTAGTTACCTTTGAAAACATAGCAGATGTGCATTTCATCGTCTATCCACATGCATGATATTATTTGTGATACTGGCTTGGATAATTTTATGCTGTCTGTAATGACATGGCACTTTTTCATTATTTGGCTTATCTCCATTTGCCCATCCTGAATAGGTGATCAACTTTCTGAACAATGACTCAGTGGTGGTAGAAATCTGGGGACAGCAGAAGGATGGAGGGTTAAAGGCGGGAGCTCAGAGCAGCAACACACGCGAACTCATGCAACGTGACAAGTCATCCCTTGGAGCTTCCCCAACACCCGCAAAGGGCATCACTAGCAGACAGGTAAATGATTATATACATGTATGCATATGAAGAATGTGCAGTTAGTAGTGTAAATTGATATAATGGCTAAATCACTGACGGGATTTAGCCATTATGGGAGACATTTTTTTTTTTTTTAAAACATTTTTTATTATTAGGCCTGTTTTAAGAACCCCTCGGCCAGGTTGATTATCTCTGAAAGTTCTAATCCCCCCTATTCAAGGCTCTAGGAAAACCAGTGACATAGTGAAAATTTTTAAAATTTGATATAAATCCAAATTCTTGAAAATTGATATTCATACAGTGGAACTGTGATATTACAAAATTGGTTGTTGCGAAAATTGCGAAATAAAGAAAAGGATATGCAGTCCCGTTTTATTTCTTTCTTCTTTCTTCTAACAAAATCTTAGAATTTTGCAAAATGCCAATCCTCCTGATCTCATATATGAAGAAATAATTTTCCCAGAAAGTGACGAGTAAAACCACGTGGTGGCATGCTGAAGATGGTTAGCTAAGCTACGTGCGCGATCAGCTTTTCATTTGTTCAACAACTCCTAACAATGCCCGCTGGCTCCGATTACACTTTGATGATTAAAGTTTGGTGATACTTATGCAATAGGCTAGGCCCAGGTAAAACAACCTGAGGTGAGGAAGGGGTATCTTTGTCCACACAGATGAAAGTAAAGCGGTTTGGGCAGGGCATGCCTGGTGGTGGAGACAAGGAGTAATCTTTACCGTGTTAAGGAATGATCTGCGAAATCGTAACACACGCAGACAATGGTCTGGGAGTGGTCATCAATTAAACCATGTTTATTACTTAGCCTACACAGAAGCACATTACTCTAGCTTTCAGCACAGAGCAAATTGTATTGTTCAGTAGCCTACCAGTTTCAATATTTCATTGTTAAAATTTTGATTGAAACAAACTGAAAAACGCATGCACAGGCTTTGTAAGGGGACGCTTATCAGGGAGAATAATTAATAGTTACAATGAGTCAGTGTATGGGCCATTCCCCTTGTTTTATAGTCTGTCTTGGATATGAAGAAATTCTGATATATAGAATTAAAAGACCTGGTCCCTTTGATTTCTTAAAATCAGAGTTCCACTGTAGTTTAGGACTTGTTTGAATTCAGTGCTTGTTACCACAGATTAATATGAATTTTTGAAATGTTGAGTTTTTGAAGAAGACAGCCCAAATGTTGGAGGTGCATGGAGGTCAGATCTATATCAAGAAGCTTAATATGTAAATAATAAGGATTATAGAGAAACTGCATCTGCAAAACATTTTGTCAGTATCTATATCAAGAAGCTTAATATGTAAATAATAAGGATTATAGAGAAACTGCATCTGCAAAACATTTTGTCAGTATC
>JBCEWB010000014.1:1130029-1153203 GCA_039654565.1 Peronia peronii | reverse complement strand
GCACATATACATTCCTTTCACTTTGAATGACTGTCTTTTGCCGACTTTTTGTCTAACTGAAAGGGGAAATCTAGAAGACAAAAAGAATCTTTCACAAAAAAAAAAAAAAAAAACAATTAAGCCCACCTATAAATATAGATGTAGATATAGATGTAGATGAGAATAATTATTTCATAATTTACGATGATAATACTTTCATCTCTGTTTTTTCTGTAGTGTTACTGTTAGCGTTGTAGTGTGAGATGAGAATGTTATTGTATTAACAAATACAATACTTGCATCTCTGCCATGTTTGGTTCTCTATTTGCACAGGAATGCTATATCTGACTAAGCATGATGATGTTGAAATCAGGACTATGTACTCCAGTACAACACTGATCCTTGATGACGATTATGGGAGAACTACTTATTTCAGATTTCTTCAACTGCAAGGTCGTGGTCATGAAAGAAAACGAAAACCCAGAAAAGACAAAAAAAAACAAAAAACAAAGCGGCGAAAGCAAGAAAAATAACCTAGAACTTTAGAACTACCAAAAGGACAGAGTCTTTTGAAAGTTTCCCTGAGATTATTGTTAGTTAGTAAGAAGAAAATATATTTAAATATTCGCTAACTGAACCCGTGTTGAGCATAACAATCAATAACATCATGCTTAATTACAAAGTTAAACAATGGCTAACCCGAATAATACTATAACATGCAGTATCAGCAGAAAGTACTGGAGTATCAGGGTTTCTGTGACGTCCTTTAATTGACATGTCAGTTTATGTCTTAAGATAATATTATATACATATTTGTTTATATTACTGCAATGAGTTTTTGATTAAATTGCTCCTCAACACTTCCAGGATTGACCCACATGAACCACACACTTGTATATGTAATTTTACTTATTTTTATTAGCTGTCTGAGTTCTTTGCAAACTTACTTTTTGTTTTGTTTTGTTTTTTGCCAATTGTTGTTGTTGATGATGTTGTTGTTGTTGTTGTTGTTGTTGTTGTTGCTGCTGCTGCTGCTGTTGTATTTGCTGTTGTTGTTTTTCTTTTCTGTAACGTATTGAAAACTGCAAATCTTTCTGGCTTGACTGAAGGGAAAAAAAATGAAAAAAAAAATGAATTGTCCACAATAAATGTACATGTACAATGTATATATTACATATGCAAAACTATAAATTAACGTATACACTCTATATAATGCACAAGACATATCAAAGACTGTTGCAGCCCTATGTGTCAATGTCAAATGTCATTTGAAAAAGTCAAGAACCTTTGCTTATAAATGTGCGGTTGTGCCTTAAACTTAACGTTACAGCTAACGTCATAAAATTTATAGGCACTAGAGTATGCAGAATCTAAATCATACTCCCAGCCCTAAATGTTTCTCTGTCACTGGCCGACTGATGGTAAGTGCCTGATCAATTTAAATTCACATCAATTGAAAAAGATACGGATCTTTTTCTGTTAGCCTAGAACCAACAAAATGTCCATTTTAGTTTCCCTATAAAGTTAAAATTAATATATCATGTCCATTATCAAAGATGAAATGTAAAAAAAAAAAGAAAAACATTTTTTTTTGGCCATCACATAATATGCCACAATAGTTGTGTTATCATTTGAAAAAAAGCTTCTGGGTTGGTTTTTTTGTTGTCCTTTTTTTCACAAAATATGCAAAGAGTAACTTGCTTTGTTGTAAAATGAATATTAATGGATGCATGCTACACTTGCTGTAACATACTAACAAGTGCCCTGATACATACTTGACTCATTGAAACTATTGTTTTATCACTTTGCACAAGTTCACGGCTATGTATTGTCTGTGCTATGTTTGCATTAATGTCTTTTTCATATATAGCACTCTAAAACACTTTGGTTCTGTAAAGGGCTTAAGAGGTGACATCCATATAATTATAAATGCCCTTCATCATTATTGTTTATTATTGTTGTTGATGTAATTAGTCATCAGTCTAGGAACCCACTTCACCAATGGTGATTATATATGTAAATGCATGCATATGTTTCATGACCAGCTGACATTGGTAAATACATACTGTATATGAACATATGATGAATTACGGATAAGTCCAATCAACACTCAAAAGTACTGAGTGACACATGTATATGACAGTGTATATGATCATGAAAGACATAATCAGTCAAATATATTTTTGGCACAATTTGCATTATGTTTGTAACAAGTAGTTTTGATCAGCCAATCATCATAGGAGTCAAATACATATATTACATTAAGTACATATACTACACTCACATCTCAAGTTGTGAATCAGAAAATAAGAGAGCACTATGAGTTTAAAAATTCCCATTTTTTTTAAAGATTATGATAGATTTGAAAACTTGGTATTTTGGTCTTCTGATCTAATGAGCTTGATTTTACATTATTCTTTGGAATCCTGAAATGGTGGTGATAAATGATGTATATTGGTTTTTGCATCTCATCTCTTCATACTCGTGAGGTCAGACACACAATTAATATATAATGGCAGCTAATGACTATGAAAACTGTACATAATGTCCTGTACAGTGAACCACTATATTTCTGTTAGCAAGTAAATTATATCTATATCCTGCAATGCATAGTTATATGTTATCTGCTTCCACTGAGATAAGTTGTCAAGATTTTAAGATATCTTGTATGATAATACTTACATAATTATCAGAATTTGTTTATCAGTAGTGTAAATATGTAATATTTTTGTTATCCATTTTGTCATTCAATTAAATAAAATGTACAAGTGTTATATTTATTCATGAAGCAGGCATCCTGCACTATCAGTTCTTTCCGCCATTGTTTTTTTTTTTAAGGATTTTTGTTTGTTTGGTTTTTTTTTATTTCTGTGTTATAATATGTGATGCATCATGATAGTTTGGTCCACAAGGTACAATTTGGGCAAATTGAGTTATTGATACAGTATGAAAGAGTGATCTCTCAGCTAGTTTCATTGCTCAATGACGTTATTTGACGGAGTTATGAGCATCTAAAGCTATTGTATGCGATTATCGAAAGAAATCCAAATTCTGAGAAATTCGCTTTCAAAGTTTTGTGTTGTATCTCCTTAGCAATGAATCCTACATGTTTATAAGTGATTTTTACCTAGTTTTCGAGTCTGATTCCATGTTCTGATATGTTTACACGATGAAGTATGCTTAAAGAATGGGTTGGTGCAAAAATCCAAAATTCGACCATTTGACCTCCCCTTGACCTTTCTGTCCCGGGTGCTCGACACCACCCGGTGTACCTTGTGGACCAAACCATGGTGATGAGTTACATATGTGTATATTGTTCTGACATATTTTCACCCATGAAACAGGAACAGGAAGTTGGTGTGAAAACATGTCTGTTTGAGCTGATCCACTACATACAACAAATGTCACAAGCAATATGTCTTGTCGTAACAACAATTAAATGTTTTCTTTCCACCAGAATTCAGACAATAAATGTCCTCTCCAAAAGGTCAAAGAAAAGTAATTTATGCCATGCCCATAAAGTGGCTCTACAATTTCTATCTTTTTTTAAACAGGAAAAACTGGAAAGATGTGAAGGAATCTTTATATATGCTCACAGTTTAGCATTGCATGTCTTGGCCTTTCTCTACTGCTGTGGTCATTAGTGAACACTGGCCTAAGACAAACGGTAAAGTAAGTGCTTGTACTCTCCCAATTTGTCGGTAAAGATGTTAATGACTTTTTCAGAACTGTAAATGAACCTGTGTCACATGTTCAACATAGTTTGGAAGGTCTCTATTGTCTTAGATATATGCATAAAGACTGGACAAGAAACAAACTGCATGAATTTTTCTGTGCTTTCCAAAGAATTTGTTGTTGACACCAGTTAAGATACTGAACATTTTTTGTTTATGGCAGTACAGCAAAACAGTTATTTAAGCTCTCGTGTACATTTTTTTTAATCACATAAGCCTTTCTGTCAAAGAGCAGCAGCAATATCATTATGATGGTGACTGTAATGGGTTATCTAAGAAGGTAACTTTGCTGCTGTCTACAGTATCACACAATCAGATATACATTTGCATTTCAAGGGAGTCAAGCACAAAGTCCAGGAAATATATTTTATAATTAGCAAAAGGTATCAAACAAACTCACAATCTAATACTAGTTCAGTCTAGATCAATAATGAGCCATCTATTTATCATACTGATATTGATAAGAATGTAAAACACATTGCTAAACAAGAACTGAAGTGATATGCTTTAAGACATCCTTTTTAATCCTAAATGACTTCATCATTCATCTGAAATATTAACATATAAACATGCAACAAGAAAAATTATAGACATATGATAATACATGGGAAAAAAAACATTCTTGCATCTCATTTTTCATATACATGGAAGATACATTAACATACACATTTAAAGATTGCACCAAAGGAGAAAAATATAACCAAACATATCTTTCTTAAGCCCAATTCTAGATTTGATGGATTTGATCCATAAAGAATGACCATATATCCCCAACCTGTCTCATGAATATACAGAGTGAAATATATTCAGCGATTTTCCCAGATTCATCCCTTCATTATTTTCCAGCTATCTACTCATTATATTTTTTTTTATGCTGCCAGTCGCACCAATCGACTAATTGAGATGCGGCACAATGAAATCAGGTGCTCGTCAAACTGAGGCGATAGGAGAAATCATGTGTTTTTCAACAGTGAATGAATTTTTAAAGCATTTTTTGTTTCTTCACAGAACCCTTCTCTATCACTCTAAAAATGCATTTCAGAGTTAAATTTGATGAAATAGATTGAGTAAAAGCCCAAAAATTGTAATTTAGTGGCATTGCCTAATAAGGATAAATAAGAATTAACAAAACTGATCGGCCATTTTCTCGCTAAATTCTGCTGCAGCAACAGGTAACCCCCATCGTCTTTAATTTTTCATACTCCTACTTAAGGTAGAACAAAATTTTTTCACACACAGAAAGGGAAATGAATAATCTCCACAGTGATACCAATAATTCCATATGCTCAAAATTTGACGAGGGCCTGATTTCATCATGTCGCATCTCAATTGTATTTTGCCTTTGTAGAGACGAAAGAAATATAAATTCTCTAAGATAACATTTTTTTTTCAAGATTAACAAATTAAACATTGGGCACAGTGATTTACAAATGAAATAAAAGTGTGCTCAAGATAAACTTGTGGTTTGTTTGTCATTTCCATGATTAACTGGAGGCTTCTGTGTAATTCTCAATGTGTCCTCTACTTCCACATTTGTGATTTATGTAACAATGAAACCAAACCTCAAAACAGCTAAGTTTTGTCTACATTTCCTACTTGCAAATATTGTATGGTGCAGAACTAGAGAATACAGGTGTGTCTTTATGAATTTTTGTTATCGTTCTTATTTTTGTCATATAAATAGTGAAACCTCATGTTCCACCAGATACAATTAGAACTCACAAATTAGGACAAAATTTCAAATCCCCATTTTTTCTTGCTGTATAAGTATAAGTTATACAATATATTACTTCAACGACCCTAACTGAAAATCAAGACATCAATAACAGTGAGAATTTCTGTGTGGACATGCCCGATTTTAGTAGTCTTATTGGTCTACCTGCCTACACATAACTGCCAACCTCATGACTGATCTCCTCTCAAATGGCGCTTTCTTTGTTCACCTACATTACAACAGTATAAAGTTACCTTATTATGTAGCTGACGGTAATATTGTAGGTGTAATAGGTTTGCTGACCATATGCGCAGGGCACCATACGTCTTTTTATTGGCGTGCGAGCAATCAGTATGTTCATATTTGTTAAGCGTTGCTCTATTAGGTATGCACTACTGAAACGCAATCCGGTTAGCTTTGCTATCAGACAGATATCATTATGTGCTCCTGTCATGGCCATTGTCAACTGGAAGGAATCAAATAAGTACCCGCCATCACCAAGGCAGTGAATGTAAAATCAAAACCTAACACCGAGATATGCAAAGTGCAGTGGGTCGCATATGCCTCTCACATGTACTACCAATAGGAGAAGCAGCCATATGAAACTTACATGTGAGACATTGTTATTTTCTTTCTTAAATATCACTCACCAAACCTTTATTTCTTTATGTACTGGAATAAAATACCGTGAATAATAAAGATTTTTGTCAGTCCACTGACTGTCATTATTTGCAAGTTTGGAGTTGATCAATTCATGTCATATTCAGCCTCCAATTCTGCAATAATTACTCATTTCTGTACAGACAGTGGTTCATTCTCAAATATAAAGCAAATCTGTGCATGTTTGGGTTTTTTTGCTATTTTAATTTTTGCTTGGCCTCATATAGAAATGAGTTCATAACAAAGAAGTAGCATCATAAAATATAATCTACCGGCTCTAACAAACAAAACAGGTGTCAGATGGTAATTTTTAGACAAGACAAAAGAGGTGGAATACTTGATTAAATGTGACCAGTCTTTATACATTTTTTACTGCTTCTTTCCTGTGACATCAGAATTGGTGATAGAGTGATATTCAATTTAATTATTCCCACCAGTAGAAAAGTGGCTTGCTTTTATGTGCAAAGTCTCTCTGTAACTTTATCAACAACAATTCTTAGCCAACTGATGCAATAAATCAGTTATTTTCAAAGTATGAACGTCAGATTTCTGAGTTGTGAAGAGCAGTGGTCATGTGTTTCACTCAAATGAATCTACATATCCAACTTATTTCAGATAGTTCCATATATCCTACCTAACAGTAAATCTTCAAGTCTGAAACATTTTATCTATATGACTTTTCACCCATTCACTACAGTCTGTACTAGAGTTCCCTTCCAAATGGCACACTTGTTAATGAAGCAAGGGGATCTCCCAAACTCGTAAGGAAAAGTCCCACAGCTCAGAGGTCTCCATATCGGCATCATCGCTGGAACTGTCACTGTCACAGGTTTCAAAGTTGCGAAAGTGCCTTTGTCCTGAGGCTGTTGCAACCAGATTTCCTTTGGGATTGAAACTATCAAGAACATAGAGAAGATATACAACATGTTAGTGTACAGTGAACAAAATAAGATGCAATCTGCAATTTTGTATCAGACTGAAGTTTTGCTTATAGGTATTACAATCATTCATTTCTTTTCATAAATTTCCAAAATAAGAAGGAAAAATCATCAAAGCTGTCATTATAAATAGCGCCACAAAAAAAAACAAAAAAACTCAAACTAAGAAACAAAATATTACCATCTGCCTTCTCATACTCATCTTCACTGGAAAACTGCTTTCATACTTGTGCCATTTCCAAGTGACAGGACATATAGTGGAACCCTGATAACACACTCACCCTTGGGACCAAAGTTGAAAGGTTGTCTTATCAGGGTCAGCATGTTATCAGGATCAAATATTCTTCTTTACAAATCCATGTAGATTTTCAGAAACATGAAAAAAAGGCACAGGAATACAATTGACATAAAACAGAACATACATTTATTATGTATGTACTTATTAAAACGGTAAATGTATTACGTATACTTATTAAGAACTGGGGGTTTTTTTCCTTCCATTATAATTTAAAGTTTGAAACGTTTTTAAAACTTGATAAGTGAGTCGTGGTGCACGGCAAGATCGGACAGGTGACAATGCACAACGCGTGGTGATTCAAGAAGTGCTGGTCAGTGGTGTCTTGTAGCGTACTGTATAGACCTATGACGCTGGGCGCCACAGTCATTTTTGAAGCTGAAGACAGAAGAACGAGAGGTGGGCTCAAGCAAGGTCTAGGTTAACGTAACATCATAACACTGACCACACATGCATTTAGGGGTAAGAAAGGGAGTGAGAAGAGTGGGCCAACATTAGACTTAGTATTACTATTAGTTATTATAGGCCTACTGGCAGCAATAGAGCACAGAATAGTGAGAAAACGGGCTTTTCAATGTTTTCATAGCATGTGGCTGGCGCAGACAACTGACAATTACTGTCCAGATGAACCGAACGTGCTATGCAGGTTGAACATGCAAACCCGAGCATATTATTGAAAATAAATTAGTATGGTCTATGACGGGTTGAAATCGGACTTCATGGGGACTTCATGTTAAACGGTCTGTTGTATTTCTTTTTTTTGAGAGAGAGTAGGAAAGATTTTATCTTATATAACAGCTTATCTTACCTTACACCATTGACACAGTCTCTGTGGGCCTGAAACTGGGAGCATGGCTTTAAGAGGGCCTCTCCGTTGATTTCCTCCACAGAGGCAAGTGTATCCCAGAACACAACACTGCCATCCTGATTTCCCGACATCAGGAATCGACCAGAGCTATGAATACCAAATGATAAGTGTTACAGACTCACCAAGTCTTGACGGGCCTTTGCTTGTAGTAACACAAATGATGCATACATGTATATGCAGGTGAACATTTTGTCCTTTACCATAAAACAATGCTAATCATTTACCATAATACAATGCTAAAATGACTACTTATATATCTTGCAAACATACTATTTCTAATGTTTAAATTCAAAACAAAGAAGCAAAAAATAAAATGTATATTTCCTATCAAAATTCTGAAAAGGACAGAATTTTCACAATAGATCTCAGTTGTTTTGCAATGCCTGTACATATGCATAAAGTAAAAAAAAAGAAAGAAGGCCTGTGCCTATAAATTCTAATCTTTTGTGTTAAAATGTGCCAAAAAGAATTTCCTATTTCAGTCTTTTGAGAATAAGTCTTTTCCTTCAATTTTCTTTTTCAATCATTCTGACATTTCTAAAGCTGGTTTGATCAGAGATTTTTAATGACTCTTCTCTAAATTTATAAATGTGAATTCAATCCTGAATAACACCACCTTTTTTTTCTTTTTTTTTTTCTTTCTTTCAGTCAGTTGAATCTGACATTTTGTCACTGATGGTCCTTTAAAAATTTATGAGAATTCTATTTTAGCCTTGAAAATATCTCTTTTTTTTTTAATCATTATTTTGGTTGTTTTGTTTTGTGTTCATTTAGTGGATTCCACCTCTTTTCAAATTAAAGCTTGGTTTTCATAAAGTAATGGAAATAATTCCTGCTTCAAACTTTACAAGCATATGACTGAATCTGATGTTTCATACAGAGGAGCCATCGAAATTTCTGAACAAACACTTTGAGATGTATTTCATTTCTTTACAGGTCTCCTCTAAAACATCAGAATTAATTTAAAATAATTATGAACAGACCAAGGGAGTTAATTACATCAGCTGAAAATTACAAGTTATAAATCAGCACAATTTTGCAAAAACCACTATCAGCACTGAACAAAAAAAAAAAAAAAAAAGCACAGTTAAAGAAATGCCTTTGAACTCATGCAACAGCAATGTTATTTTCAGAACTAGGTAAATCAGTGTTTTCTGGCCTAGATTTTGGACAAATACCTCAGTCTGAGAAAAGTTTGTTTTTGGAATCAAGATGGTGTAGCAGTAGCTCTGTTTGAGTAAAAGCTTAGAAATCAAACAACGATTTTAACAATAACTGGGAAAAGCTTTGCTTAGCCTGCAATTCTTGTAGTCCCAGAACATCAGACTTTGGGCCATTTATTGAGTGGGCACTATTCATGCCCTTGAATACAGAAATAACTGCTGTGATACAAATGGCTATCCCCAGATGCTAAAAGTTAATTATTAAAACCATAAAGAAAGGCAAAGTTCACAAAAAGAACTGTAATGAACTTTTGTCTTTACTAATATCATGCATCAATATGGGGCAAAAAACGAATAATATATCTATACCATAAGCTATACTGGTCTCATTTCCTCATGCAGCTTGCTCACTGAGCTTAGTTATATGGAAAAACTTGCATCTTGCTGCTGTAATGACCTTGGATTCAACAGTTAAACCTATCACTACTCACATTGCTCAGCTATTGTAACTCCGATTTACTTATTGTCAAAAATCAGCCACTGCACAATCATACATGTAGTAAAACAATGAAAATAGTCAATTTACTAAACATTTAAAACAAATTTATCAAAATGCTTACTTAGACAAATCAAAATATATGCGCTGGTTCGTTCTCACTTCCCTCAAAGCAGAAAACAAAATCTTGCCCATGTTTCTCATGTCCCAACAAAGAATTTCAGCATCCTGAGGATTAGATGAGTCAAATATGTAACTTTATAGAGTGGATGGAGTTTCTATGTACTACAAAGTATTTACTTCATAGGTATATCTTATTGTTAGTTTTTCTATAGTACTTGTCACATAAGGAAGTTTGATGTCAAATTTTCATTTATCAAATTACTGATGTTTGGACAGGGAAATGAGTGTGCTTTATCTGGGTAAAAAAAATTATTATTTAGCTACAACTCTTCCCTACCAAGATATACTGAAAGTTGAGGACCACTGACCCCATGGCCAAGAAAATCTGATTCTCATAACAAAGCCCTCCGACTGATTTCATCTGATCGTGTGAGCTTGTTTGTCTGATCATTGCAGTTTCAAGCAACCAGTATCCTCCTGTTCATCTAATTACCTGGCTTTGTCAAGGAAAATTCAATATGAAAGTACTGTTTGCCTCATCATTTTAATTCTATTCATCAGCTTCATACATTAATTTTTATCTTTTCATGATGCCATTTATGAATACTGTCTCAAATATATAAATATGAATGCCATAGAAAAAAGCCACATAGATAATTAAAATCTTGAAGTATCAACTTTGATATTTTGTTTCAAAATGAACAGATTAAAAAATTCTCATAAATCTCTGGCATCCAATCCAGCTTCTAGTTCGGCATAATATGCCTTCAGCTCAACAGAAAGTGCTGGTATATTTCCAGATACTAAACACTGAATCTCGAAAATTCATAAGGTTTAGTTCTAATATATATGTAATATAATGTAATAATAATTACAAACAATATGATTCATATACCAATACTATTTTTTTTATATTTGATTAATTAGGCATTCACATACATGTTAATGATGCAGGTAGGACACATCTGTTTGAGATGTTCCTTAACATCGGAGAAAATTTCAGATGTTCCAGGACAACTGACAGTTTTGCTGAGGAGACTGAAGCATCACATTGCAGTCACTGTCAATTTCTCTTTGATCAGTATGATTTGTTTATTTTGGATTTTGGTCATGCTACAATAAAGTCTGCCACATTATGCTGAAAACATGGCTAAAACATGAATGATAAGAAGGCATATGTTAGCAAAATGATGCCTACTTTGCGACCTCCACTGAACAACTTAGTTCCATCAGGAGAGAACATGAGATGAGTGACTCCACCTTGCTGTCCTTGCATAAGACAAACCAGCTTGTCACAAGTAGAGTCATAGATCCCAACTGGAAAACAAAACACAAACTGTGGTAACAAATCCAAGCACGGTTTACAAAAGACAACTTTACTATATAATTATCTTCATCTGAATTATGCTTATCAAACTTTCTGCAGCTCGAATCTCTTCAATGTATCATACACATTTCTCCTCAATTTGTCAAAACTTTCCACAGATGAGCGCCTATTCAGGTTTCATTATGCACTCTGTATGACACCATTTGATTTTATACAGCATGGATCTTCTGTTGATGTACTTACTGTGTCTGCTGTATGATCCAGCAACGTACAGGCCATTGCCATCAGGACTGTGTGCAAAGCATGAGATTATACCTGTCTGTCCATCCTTCTTCTGTGAATCTGATTTGATGAATACCATATTATTTACTGCAAGACTTAAATTTCAAACATACCAAATAAAATAGAAATTCTGATTCATGACAAGGAAGAGCAGAAAGTCGCAAGCATGTTGGAAGGCTAATAAAACTAAAACGTGTGCAACATGACACCTCTGTAATAGCCCCATTTCATCATGATGTACAAACAGAGTTTGTATAGACCACAAAAACTGATTGTTATGTCAACAAACTAAAATTGAGCAGTTCTAATATCAACAATAAAAAACTCTTCAAATTCCAGAAGAATACTTACTAAATGTTTTGACTGTCCTGCAAGGTCTAACTGGATAGTCTGCGTCGAATACTCGGATTATCTTGTTATAGCCTGCATAGATTTTACTTCCATCCAGCGAGAAAGACAAACTGTAAGCAGCAGTGATTTCATCCTGCAATGGAATTCAGCGGTCCTGAGTAACATCATTTACATGTTTATTACCTTCCACAGCAAAACTGAGAGACTGGCAGAACAGAGGTTGAGAGCACAGAAAAGCAAGGGCTTGGATCACTTTCAAAGATGGTAGGCAAGGGAAATCTCGTTAGTCTAAGTCAAGACCATTTAACTGTAATGCAAATCAGCATATCAGAATCTCAAATGGTTCAGAAACTAGAGCAAAGCTGGCCTACATATGCCTCTTAATTCCTTGGGAAACATAGGGCCACAGCAACACCCCTTCTGCACATGCGGTTCTGACAGGTCTTCCCTAGCTCAGCCCACATCATTCGGATTGGCCTCCACCTTAGCGTTGATACTCCTGCACCAAGTCTGCTTGGATCAGCCTACTTTCTGCTTTCCTTGTGGATTCCAGTCTAGAGCCTGGCTGGATACAGGTCTTCATAACATGTGGCCGATCTAACCCCATTTCCGTTTCTTTATCTCAGTTTCACTATAGGTTTCAATTGGGACTTGTAAAGCGCCATGGCTAAATGCAAAAAATTCAAACCTTCATTAACCCTTCATTGCAACGGGTTTTCAATCCCCAATACAACACTGATTTTGGCTCGTTTGGTTAGCCACTAGGCTTTTTCAGAGTCATATCTTTGCTGGAGGCCCTCCTATCTATCTCTTGAGGACAAGGGGCCAGGCTGATCATTATTACTACTCAATCCTGATGTCTCAGAGCCCGACTTTGGCTCACTCATTCATTTTGATCCAGAATCGTCCATATTCATTACCTTCAGCCTCCTCACCCAGCGAAATACCCATACATGTATTTCAATCAAAAAGGTCTACATAGCGGTGTTTCTCAGACATTTTGGTGCGATTGTAGACATCTGCTAGTTGATTGTTTATGTTCTGACTTCAACGGTATGTAGAGGTCGACTGTAGTTGCAGCAGTAAAGAGACCACAAAAAAAAAATTATCGAAATGCATATTTTTCATTGCTGAATCCAAATTCACCCAGTACTTGTGGCTATCTCTCTATACAGGATCATTGTAGAGGCATGTTTATCATGACGTATGCGGTACAGCATATAGGGATCAAGGAACCACGGTATCAGCGATTTCCATGCTGTATTGGGTATGTCATGGCTGGGCAACTTACACACTTTCATGATGTACCAGGTACATCATATAGGGGACGAAGGGGTTAACCGCTGCTTCAGAAAAATTCTCTTGTACAATACACAATGAATGGAACGAGCCTAGAATAAAAAATGACATGTGAAAAAGAAAAAACACATATCTACAATAGATGGAAATGAGAAAATCTGTAGCACCATCAGGCAAGCCCTGTGATGGAGTTCAAAACATCAGAGGGTGATGGGACATCCTGGAAGAAATATGTAGATGATGATGTGATGAGGAGCAGTTACTCATGGAATGAAATGATACAATGAAGATTATTTTTGACCAGCCCTATTACTTTACTCCTTTTGCCAGACACAAGGGATGTTGAACAAACATAATAAAAATGGGAAAATCAACTTTTGCACTCCTAGTTTGATATGTACATTATGAAAAATTCCAAAAATTTTAATGGTATGAGGAAAATGTTTTCTTCTTACCATAATAATTTCATTAAATTTTTTTGTGATCAGTCTTTCAAATGCGAGAAGAAAAATGGTTTCTTTTTTCTTCTTTGACCGCTTGTTGAACATCCATTGTGTCGGGCCAAGGGAAATAATATGGCTGATCGAAAACAATCCCTATTGTCTCAAGATCTGACTTGAACGGAGGTCTTTGTTCCACAGCTTATATCAGGGATTGGCTGGAAGCCAATAATAATACTCAAAATGAACAGAGTGCTATAGTTGTAATGATCAATAAATACTCAATGCCATGTGTATATAGTTCAACAATTATCCATCTTTCAAAGGTTGCTCATCATATATATTAATGAATACCAGAGGCTCAACCCAAATTTTCTATGGCAAATTATTTTTTTCAAAATACTTTTTTTGAAAAGCTGCATATTTATGATATAAAAAACAAAAGGAGGGAAGAGAATTGAAAATTAACAGAATCTCCAATTAATAACAACATCTAAACATAAATGCTACATTATATATAATTTTTGGCATAAAGACTAAAATAGTAAGTATTTCATGATTAATTGCTAATCGTAGTTTTATAAAATGTATCAATTTTCATATAAAAAACGTTAGCTTTATTTCATTTTATTTCTATGCTGAAGAACATTACAGAGAGAAAAAAGCAAATTCTTTCCAGGGTCATTTTAACTGTAAAAACTAATTAACAAGGAAATAAATAATGTGTACGCACATACTGATCATATGCTCGATAGTTTGCCATAATTCGACCTGTTTCTGCGTTCCACATATGGATTGGAATTCCAGCACAGGTGCAAGCAATTCTGCAATTTGTAGACAATCAAGACATGCTGTTACATTTAAAGAGAAATACTACTTTAATATGCAGTTTCTATTACCTACTTCCATGACATTTCTCAAACTGAAGACTTAACTGAAGACCACAACAAACTATAATACATCACTCCTAAGTCTGGATAATACAAAGTCATAAAGATCAATCTCCTTTTGCAACTGACTCCCATACACTTTGGCATTATCTGTGGCAGAGCAATATCTGGAAATGTTTCGCACAATTATGGCTTTGGACATTCAAATAGTTATTCCTTTGTATATCATTCTTTCCAAAATGTCCTCATTATGCTATGCTGTATAGTTTTAATTGCATCGAAAGTTTGTTGCACATAGTAGTTTAAGATGAAATAGCGTCAATTTAAAAGAAAAGACATTAAAAATACAAAGAACAATTACATGAAAACATTGATAAAACCAGTCTATCTTATAAAATTTCATTTTGTCACCTGTTAGAATCTGACAATTGTGGATGCCAAGCAAAGTCATAAATCTGGCTACTTTCTTTGATCCTGATTTTTGGTACCTTCACAGAGTACACAAACAAAAGAAAAACAAAGTCAATTATACGTCACATGAGATAATGCCAGTGAAATATTATATAAAACAAAGAAATAAAGCAAGAATTATAACTTTCTACTTATATTAAAAAGAGAAATCACATAATTCGTTACGGAAATTGCAGCAGTCGACATCAAGTTAAATGCTCAACTGAATTTACTTGTTCAGAGAAGACCATGATGGGCTTAAGTGTCGTTAACAAACAAACTAACAAACAAAAATGGCATAAAAGACACATGATTTAAATGCTAGCTTCTGTGATGTCACAAGTTAAGTTGAGCTGCAATCAGTAATCCAACAATTGTACCATGTCTACTATAGTTAATGAATGATGTCACTTCAGAAGAGTTTGAAAAAAGAAAAAATGTGGTCAACCAGGTATTTCAATGTATCAATAATTTGCCTATAACTGTGGTAGGAAAACTCCTTAGGTTGAGCGAGGCAGGTAATGGTCTTGAGAGGAAGAGTAGGTTCTTTCATATTAGATGTTTCCGCCTTTAACTTCCTAACATTTTATAGAACCCCAGCCACACTGGGGTCATGACTTTCAATGTCCATCACTTATCTTTCAATTCTTTTTCCCTCGGGGACTTTCTGAGATTCAAACCAGTGCTGTTTGGTTATCAATCCTTAATTTTTTTTAACAGATGTCTTAAACAGTAATATGGCAAATTTATTTTTCTTACCAATTCTTCATAACTACAAGTATCTCTAGTTTCCAATGTTGTAAATGGATAAAATATGCGTAAATAATTGTCATTGCTGTTCGTCAGCAACCAGTTCCCATCTGGAGACCTGCAAATATAGTAAATGTGAACAAAATTACTCTTAATCAAAGCATTCAACTGCTTTAATGAACTTAATATCAGAAACAGCATATTCATAAATACTTATTTAAAGTGCTTTTCATCAAACAAGCCAAAGTCAAAGGGTGTCCAAATTTGGCATGTTTTTCAAAAATGGCTTTTATCTCTTAAAATAAGCCCCATTCCCTCCTTTGACAATCCTATTTCATATTTCTATCATCAGTAAGACAACTTGATGGACCTAAACTTATTAAAATTCAATTTCAAAACAATTGCCAAGGTAGGCCCCTGATGACTTGTGACACCATGAATTGGCCCCTGTACAAACATGTACAATGGTTTCCGCCTCAGAACCCTCCGCCTCAGAGCCCGGTCCCCTAAGAACATGCCTTTGCTGCGAAATAGAATTCTTTCTTCTATAATTTACTTCTCTAAGAACCCACTCCGAAATAAAAAATCTGCCTACGAGTACTTATGCTGTAATTTCACATCATATTGCAATTTATATAAGTTACTTTTATATATTAAATATCTCTTTTTGGCATTGTGATGTCATTTTCAATGACAGCTTGTTTCATACATCTCATTTATGCTACAGTGTATAATCATTCTAAAATGTTAAAATTAAAATTCATTAAGGTTTATTTTTCTGAAAATATTAAGTCTAATGAATAATTCTGTTTGAGATATGGTGGATAACACTTGAGAATTATCTCTTCCTGCACACAACATACTGCAAAAGACTTTAAAAATAATTTCTTCACAAGAAATGCTGTTCTATACATTTTTAAAGACCAATAGAATGTTTTCTTTAAAAAAAATAAAATGTTTAAGATATTCCTTTATTATGTATGTATATATTTTTTAACATTGCACAGTCCTTCTCCTGGAAACTAAAATGACTTGGAAATTTTTCAGGTACGGCAATAAATATTTTGAAAAAGAAAAAAAGAAAACTTGCTATTCTCTCTCCACCATGGACTCTTATTATCTCAATGATAAATGTTGAAAACAGAAATAGAAAAATGTTTTGAAAAAAAAAGAGAATTAACTTCCTTGCACTGATTCTTTGTTCACCACATCAAACCAGCCATATTATGACCTCAGCTCATATTCTAAATATCTGAAGACAAAAACACATTTCAAACACTTGGAAAGCTGAACATCTCTAACATCATATATGGACAACAAATACAATTGAATAGGTTAATATTTCTTGATCAATAAATATCTCACTGCAAACTTGACCATACATAAAAAAAGTTACGTACCATTTACATCCACGGAGAAAATTTTCATCACCAGCATTCTGAAATTCACTAACAGAGCTTCTCAAAAGTTTGGGGACACTCGATGCTGACAAATTGTACCTGAGGCATTGTAGAAAGATTTATTTGTTAGAATAGTTTAACAGCATGATAGTAACAAATCTGGGAATATGATACAGTAGAACTCTGATATTACAAAATTGGATGTTGCGGAATTTTGGTAATAAAGAGAAACATATGCAGTCCTGTTTTATTTCTTTATTCTTTCTTCTAATTAAATCTCGGAATTTCCGAAATACCAATCCTCCCAATCTCGCTTATAAGGAAATAATTTTCCCAGAAATGATGAGTAAAATCACGTGACGGCGTGCGACCAGCATTTTGTTTGTTCAACCACTCCCAACAATGCCTGCCGACTCCAATTACACACTGATGGTTAAAGACAAGACAACATTTGCATGATACTTACGCAATAGGCTAGGCCACGGTAAAACAATCTGGGGTGGGGGCGGTATTTCTTTGTCCACATAGGTGGAAGTAAAGTGGTTTGGGCAGGGTATGCCGGGTGGGGGAGACAAAAGAGTAATCTTTACCGTGTTAAGGAATGTTCTGTGATATCGTAGATCTAACACGCACAGGCAATGGTCTGGGAGTGGTCATCGATTGAACCGCATTTGTTGCTTAGTCTACACTCTGCAGCACATGACTGAAGCTTTCAGCATACAGTAAAACCTATCGTTCAGTAGCCTACCAGTTTCAATATTTCATTGTTAAAAAAAAAAAATTTTATTGTTAGATATTCTTCTGTGCAAAACACATGCACAGGCTTTTTAAGGGGACACTTATCTGGGGAAATGATTAATAGTAACAATGAGTAAATGTATGGGCCATCTCCCTTGTTCTATGGTCTCTATTGGATATTAACCCAAGAACTGTGAACCATGTATTTATATGACAGGTAAAGCGAATCCTTGCATGCGACGCCCGTCTTTATTCATGGGGGCTCCTCGTTGCGTTGTGATATTTCTCACCATGCCACTTAAACTTCGTGTTTATCGGCCTCAGTGTTGTCAAATTATCGCCATAATAAGTATGTGCACCTCAACAGACACTCCTTCACAAGGCAAAAGGAAACTTTACCTAATAGAACAGTGAGAAATTCCAGGCCAAAACATGAAATCCTCTTGAACGGAAGAGAAGAACAGAAATCAAAGGCCACATGACCCACTCAAGTTCTCTCAAGTGGTCCGAAACTACAATCAAAAGAAACTATATTAAGAGGCGAAGGAGTATCAAATACATGCAGTCTCTTTGTTTATACCATATTGAATAATAATGCAGACTCCTCTGACCACTTGACCCACTCAACAAGTTTGACCAGCGATCACGCTGTTGAGTGCACAAGTGAGCTATAATTGCTACGAATGGAAGCTAAAGTAGCCTATGTATCTATTAATTTATATATCAGATAGCTCACTTGTGCTCTTACTCTGTGCCATTATTAGATCACTTGTATTATTTCGTTGTAGTCACTGCTGCCCTGTCAACATCAGCAGGTCTGATCTGATAAGAATAATCTAAGCCCACATGGTCACAGGGATGATAGCTTACAGTTTATACTGAGATTCTATAATGTAAACGTAAATACACCCCTATGTAAAGCGGTTTCGTCCAAGCAGTTGCATGAGCAAATATGTAATGGAAATGGTCTGTGGGACTAGGGGTGATAAAATTGGCACCTATATGAAAATGACATGTCTTTGTAAATACAATCCCTTCTCCTACATTGGCTCATTGCAAATATTCTTACATATGAAGAAAGGGTGGAGTTAGGAGAGGAATTAAAGAAAGACATTGATCAGCAAGATGGTCAATCTCGGCCTGCATTGTGTCACTCCAAAGCCAAGGCGGAGTCACTATATTCAGAACAAACACCCGAGGCTAAGCACTAGCGTCGAGATCCAGATTGACAAGCCCGGCAAGATGCGCCGCAGGGCGTTGTAACCCTTAGCCTATGTCACAGTTCTAGAGTTAAGAAATTCTGATATTAAGAAATAAAAATCCTGGTCCCTTCGATTTCTTAATATCAGAGCCACTGTATATAATCATTAATAAACTGTACTAGAAGGTATTTCTGAAAAACAAAACCTACAATAATGTGGCTCTTAGCTCACATTTCTTTTTTCACTGAGGCTTCGTGAAGCCTTTGTAATTTGAAACTGATAAGACAAAAAAAAATAGCAACTTTAATGTATTACTGTTGGAAGTGCCTTCATCCATCAGTTTTAATGCACTGAACCAGCCAGTTTGTCTACTTCAAATGCAAAAATTATGTCAGCAATAGGTTGAAAACAGAATTTATAAGTAAGTACCTATGATCTTTCACACTGTCCTGGCTGGTCTCTTTGATACCGGGTATATTTTCATGAACCTGTTGCAGAGGTAGATTTTCATTAGCTTCTCCTTGCCTTTTTGTGCTTGCATGCTCTGGATAGATGGGTCCTATAAACTTTGGGGCAACTTCAGATGACTGAAAGAGATAAAAAATCTTGTGTGTGCTTTTAAATATACATCTGATCCTAAATCACAAAAAGAAAAAAAAAAGAAATTTCTATCCATTAATCCCTGACTTTTCTTGTTCTCCATTCTTCAGAGCTCTTTTAGTTAAAATGAATACCGGTATTTGCTGGTGGTATAACATAATTTAAATTCATAATAATATGCAAGCACCGTAATTTTGAGTGTTTTGTGTTCAAAATGATTTTGAAAACAACTACAAGGTCAAGTTGACTCAAGTTTAAAAAAAAAAACACTTAGCCAAGCCATTAGCTCTTCTATATAGCATATATACCAGTATTTGTGGGAGGTATGATGTAATAATCCAGAACAATCAATAGACAAGCACTGTATTTTTTTACATTTTGTTTTCAATATGATTTCAACAATCACTGGGTCAAGTCAACTGAAATGAAAAAAACACTGGGACAACTCTTAAATCATGTCAATCGATGTTCAATATGAAATGTATGATAAAAACATTACTGTCATAAAATGGGAGCCTCACATGTCAAGTTTTTAATTTTCAATGGTTTGATCCCAAGGTAAAAATTATGTAAAACATAGAAGTTAAGTAGCTCCATTTTTTTTATGAAAGCCAGTGATTTTTCTGCTCTCATAATTAGTTTTTCATATTGTATTTTCTTATCATTCATCCTACTGTTGTGTTCAGTATGAAGATGAAAACTTTGTAAATCTGCAATCCTCTGATCTGAACCAACTTCCTCCCAGGGCTGAAAAGCCAAAACTAATTAATAAAACAACCCTTTTTGTTTTAATATATTATATAACTGTTGCTGGAGAGTACAGCTAATGTTGGAAGGATACTTTTGTCAGATCAGATGTATTCATCTGCCATATTAAAAAGTTTCATAAAAACACATGCATGAATGGCACCCACAAACGCATCTTTTTCCTTTGCAATCAGCTCTTTATGTCTATGTAAATGTATATTCATACACAAAAAGTATATTCTTTGTACTTTTCAGTATGGGGTTGTGGCACACATCTTAATGAACAATTTTAAGTCTTTGTATTCATAAAATGAAAAAAAAAATCAAGGACAGCCACATCCTCTCAGGACTGAAACTATTCCCAAGGGAATTACAACACTAGAGAGTGGCATACTTATTTTAACCACAGTAACTTTACAACCAATCCATGGCCATAACTTTTTTAATATTATTGAGAGTTATCACAGTCTATATATCCAGTTCAGGATATTGGATTAAAAATTACGAATTCTCATCCAACTTTTCCACTGTTTCGACAAAAAAAGTTTTTAATATCTTTTTTCCTCATGCTCCTGGACAGCTTTCATACACTGCATTCAATAAACTGAGTGATTGACAGCAATTGCAACATACAGCCTGGAAATCTGAGTCATTCACATCATGCTGCCATTATCAAACATATTTTCTGTAGATAATGATTTTAGCAACTCGATACTTCATTATTTTGAAAATAAATAGAGGAAAGTCACCAATATAAGCTGATTAAATTAAAAATAAACCTGGTTGAAAACAACTGTAATCTGTTATCTTAATCAAAGATTTTCAATCAATTTCCATAAATCATACATTTTCATATAAAAAAGGATTTTAAAACATAAGCATTGGCAAAAAGATATTACTTCAGGATCGATTGGTTCCTTTGACTGTCTCAAGGAAATGTCACTGTCATCAGCAAAATCATTGGAATAGTAGATGTCTGCAAGCTCAGCTGTCTGATCTGGTACCAACTGCTGTAATGACGGCTGAACTGCTGCTGCAGAATTTGCACAGCTAACTGTGTTTATTGTGTGTGAAACATCCTCTGATACCAAGTCCACTTCATAGAATTCCATTGACTGGCCATGAGTCTCAGATTCAAGGCAGATGCCCTTGGAACTTGCAGTGAGTGATTTTGTGAGAAGTGAATCGGCTTCATTATTAGAATCCTTGAAGTCTTTAGTTGCAGATGATGAGGAAATGGCACTTGCAAAAGCTTCATGAACTTCATTGGTCTGTATAATTTCGTTCTGAAAGCTGCTGCTTTCTGTTTCACTATGTCCTTTTTCAACAATACCTGACTCTCTCATCTCTGACACATTACAGTCAGGATCAAGTAAGTTTTCATTTTGAATATCAACCTCGATCACACACTCCTCCATCTTTTTCTTTAGAATGAGTGCTGGATGAAGAGTATATTTTGTGACAGATTAACATTTACATCCTCATTTGGCACAGACTAGACTCGGGATAAGTGAATGCTTCACTGAGACTTCATTCAAAAAGTTCATATTGTCTACGAATTTCTGTTGCATTTTCTTGGCACTTTATTAAGTAGAGAGCCATCTGTTCTGCCAAGAGAGCTTTATCGAGACTAAAATCAAAATGCAGGTTTTTGCAAGCAATATTCTTTTCATCAGTAGATCTATATTTCCCTCTTTGTTGGAAGCTAGAAATTGGAATTGGGATCTGTTAACTGCTCTTTTGTATTGATACTAGCTATCGATAGATTGGATTGGTACTGTAAGTGTTATGGAAGCTACGCTGCGTTTGCAATAAGAGTACTCGCCCTTGGAAATTCTATCTGGATGTACACTTCATTATTTTGTTGTTGTTGTTGTTGTTGTTGTTGTTGTTATACAGATAGCCTTTCAAGCCTAAGAAAGTAGGATTACCTCGGCTTTAAATGCCTGCCTGTTTTTGATGATTAGAATTTTTGTGGATGGCATTTTGGAATTTTTGCCCAGACAACAGCGATTTATCTTCTCTTCAGCCGATTTTCAACTGCCAGGGGTTCTTTAATGTGCATAACGTACACACGGGATCTCCGAAATACATTCGTCCTTATCCAAGAGGGCTAGACGTCAGATTTCATTTCCCAAGAGATCAGGGGACTGTTGAGTCACTGAAAAAAATGCAGGCTCTATTATTCAAATCCTTCCCATCCCCTGATGGCACGATCCGAAATTCGGACTCTGGACATCCACTACGTGAAATTTTTGCTGAGTAGCAGACGCGTAAACACACAGTCATGTTTTGTTTGTCTTAAGCTTTTCAATCCTAAGAAAGTAAGATTATCTCCACGTAAAGAGGCTGCCTGTTTTTGCCGAGAATTTTGTGGGTAGAAATTTGGAATTTGGAAATTTAGCCCGGGCATCAGCATTCCGCCTACTCTTCATCAATTTTTAATTGCCAAGGGTTCTTTAACGTGCCTAACGTACACACGGGACCTCCGAAATATAGTTGCCCTTATTCGAGAAGGCTAGACGTCGGGCTTCCCTACCCGGAGGAAACCAAGGAACTGCTGAGTCACTGAAAAATGCGGGGTTTCCTTCTTTGTGTCCTTCCATCCCTCAGTAGAGGACATCCACCTGCCCATTGCTGAATAGCAGACCACCATCTGCCCATCCATCCATCCATCCATCCATTCACTCATCCATCCACCCATCCATTCATCTATCCATCCTTCATC
>JBCEWB010000014.1:1089178-1126865 GCA_039654565.1 Peronia peronii | reverse complement strand
GATAGATAGATAGATAGATAGATAGATAGATAGATAGATAGATAGATAGATAGATAGATAGATAGATAGATAGAATTAATGGATGGATGGATGGATGGATGGATGGATGGATGGATGGATGGATGATTGATGGATGGATGGATGGATGGATGGATGGATGGATGGATGGAAAGAAAGAAAGAAATAGCTACACCGGACCATTGGAATGCTTCCGTTCGGAAGCAAAGTCAAGTTAAAAAAAAAACAAAACAAAACAAACAAACATACATGTATTTGTCAACAACACAAGATAACAGTACAAATTAAACCGCTTGAATTACTCAAATTATACATCATATCAGACAGACAGCGTTGCACTGCCGGTCCTTCAGGAGCTAAGGTCAAGTTTCAGGGGGAGTGTTCTTGCGCAAGGCACGGGTGCTTTACACGCATGCAGAAATCATTGCGCTGTGTCAGAAGTTGGTTCCATCTGCGCGTTGTAAACTCTGGCTAGGCATCAATGGGAGCGGCACAGAAAGCCCCCTTGATAATAAACAGTCATTAACTTAAATCTGTCGCTTCTGCTTTGTTTTGCTTTATTTCGTTTTAACCGGAAGGTAACTTACTGTTATCATCGTTGAAACATTTCTTTTAAATGCCAACAACAGCTCGTGTTTACAATATGAAATTGTTGCCAGCGAGGATGAGAGGAAGCGATGACATCAATGACAATGATGGGGAGAGAAGGATGGGGCAAATGTTTGGATTTGAAGTCTGTCCATATTTATGTTATGATGCTGATTGGCCAACAGGTCATCCACTAACAGAATGATCTGTGGCTGAAGCCACAAGGAAAGTTTTTTTTTTTTTACGATAACGCTAAAAACAATAGCATAAAATGAATGAATGACCGGAATGAATGAATGAATTAACACACAAAAACAACAGCTAAATCAAAATCTCTTACCCAACTCCTCCCCCCCCCCCCCCTTTCTTTTTCCAAACAAAAATAAAAAGAATAACAACAAAAGCAAAACCACCACAACAAAAATCCTCATCAATTTCCTTTTTTAACTTATTAAACAAACCCGTGAAAAAAAAAAAATCAAAGTCCACACTGTTCACCTACATGTACTTGTTTTTCTCACTAAGTGGCAACTGCACAACATCTCCTCTTTAAATTACCGGCACTGTATCCTGTTTTCATTTCAGGGCCTGTCCTATAACAGACCTTCAGTGAACTCTACAAAATGTCTCTAACATGCTCTGCTTCTATGCAGTGCAAAATATTATGCTATGTATCTGGCATGTGCCCAGCCAGCTGCCACTGTTTGAGTGACACGGTGTCAAGGTGACATAATTACATTTTACAGGAAAAGTCCAGTTAATAGTAATAAACTCTCCTAGGAAAACAAACTATTTTCATTTATTATGTTCTATACATGTAGTTCTGTTTTTCGAGTTACTTTCTCGAGGTATCTCTTGTTTTACGTACACACACAGTTGTATAAGAGGCAGCTTCACAAGACCGACTGTCATAAATTTTGCTGACATTTTCACTGACGATTTCTTAATTTTTATTTTCACATTTCATTTCTATGGGTCATTTTGCGATTCATAATACATGTATATCCGAACACTTTATTGTATAAGAAACCGTCGGGTAACTTTTTCACTGCCACGATTACCGCATATTTTCCCTACTTTCTCTTGTGAGTTGAAAGAATTGACTTCTTTTGATTCCCGATGGTGGAATTTTTTTTTTGTTTTCAGGGCAACCAACTCATCAATGACCAGATTTAAAAGTTTTGAAATGGCGTCTAAGCTTCTGTAACTAGAAAGATGTTTTGACTCGAAGCGTTGCAGCGACACTATCTTGCAGTCTTCAACAAATGGACACAGTTCACTAATAATAATGAATGGTCTCGTGACGTGCCAAATTCAGAATGGCTGAGAAGATTCTCCAACATTATTTGGGCAAGGGTGATCTCCCTGATTCTCTTGCTTTTCCGAAAAGGGCTATGCAAATATAATAATTAGTCTCAATTTCACCAGGGCCGCTCATTCATTGTTGTCTAGTCCAATGAGATGAAGGACAGACACCTGATAGCAGGTCCATAACAGGTCCGCATAATTCAAGGTCAAGACAACATCTCGGGAATCGACACAAACAAACTGCCCCGCCTTAGGTCCATAACCTCATCTCTTCCACAACACGTAATAATTTTACACACAACACTAAATCCCCCCGCCTTATAAGGTAAACACACGCCAAAACAGAGGCATCCCAAGTCCAAGGCCAACGGGACACCGCTATTTCGCGATGTAAACATGAGCTGTAACAAGTCCCTCTTTCTTCATCCTATCTGCTGAAGTTTGTTACACTAACGTACATGTTCTTTGGCAGAACATCTGTTCTCTGGGAAATTGTTTTAAAAAAAAACAACTGAGATTTAGTTTTGCAATTTCTGTTTTATCTCAAAGTGAAACAAAACTAATTTTTAGAAAAAGAATGGGCTGTTCTTTTTAAATATGCAGGTACGTTATTAATCAAAAGATGGAGAGATCGTTGTATTGCTGGAAAAGGCGTTTTCTCATTGTAGGCCTGCGCTAGCGTGGCGTAGAGTTGAGCGCCAGTCCCGACTGTCTGCAGTTTAAAATCGTAAATGCCAAGCATTCAGTTTATTTTAGACTCATCTGGGCAAACATTGCACCTCCTCCCTCCTTTTCTTTCCCCCCTCGAATGAATAACATAACGCCCGACTATTCTCAGTTGTCGTCCAAATTCTATTTTATCCCAGATATGGATTCCGCAACAACCGCCTGATCTTCTCTCTCTGAAGACATTTTCAGCCAAGGTCCTTTATCCGTTTTCATAAGGGTCAAGGTCTGTGTCGCTCGCGCGGAGACCACCTACTACTGCACAATAACACATGAATACATGTACTTTTATGCATGCGTGCTTGTTCGGAGTTTGACCAAAAATTTTATTTCCATGGATCAGAGTTTGTCATCCTTGAAGTTTCAATGAGATCTTTTTATTGCTCCCCCAATATTGGGAAACCAAGACCACCCCGCCTCAGTTGTAATTTTTTTGTGATACAAGTGGGGAGCTTTCTGGCTGTTTATTGAACTACATGTATATCAGAATCATCATACATATTCATAATATAATTGTCCTGTTCGTATCAAGGAACCTTAACACTATTTCAGTTATTCTCTATATTCTCGGCAGATATAGGAGGGAAGACAGATGGGCAAATAAATGATGATAGACAAACAAACACTTGTGAAACCTAAACAGATCGTACCAAGACCGACGGAGAGATAGATAAACAGAAAGTGAGAAACTTAAATGTTTTTCTTCTCTTTTTTTCAAAGGTAGGTTTGGAATGGATGTCTAGAGCTTCTTGTTCATTTGAACTTTGAACTGAAGCAACGATTTCCTTCCAATAGATTTGTTCCGATGAAGCGAAAGGTTGGAAATACCGGCGTCTATTTTTAGCAGGAGGTACAAACACTCCAAACTATTCATAAATTTGCCTCACTTTTCGGTTTGACCCCGTTATGGATGGGAGGAAATACACTGTATGTAACTAAAATTCTTCGCTGTGAGCTTATTGAACCTAGATTTAGCTAGATGCCCTCCAAATAATGAGTAGTGTTAATGACTAAATGACGTAGGAAAAAGTATGACGTATTCCGGCGTCGCGTTTTCCCCAAAGTTTTGCGTTCAACTAGTGTTGTGAGATTGCGTGGTGGAGCGTAATATACATAATGACTGTTCTATTTTTAGTAGGGGTACAAACATTCCGCCGGGGATTTCCAGATCTGTGCTTAGTCGAATATGAACTATTAAGAAACAGGGAGCACACAAAAGACCCCATAAAAGACAAATAGACAGGACATGAATCAATACTGAGTTTTCTTCCTTCCCTTTTTTTTTTAAAAACAGCGACTCCTCCTGTTATCTTACCGAGTTTCATTAGGTACATATAATTTATTTTTAGTCCAAAATAAACATATAAAATTTGTTTGGCGTTCTGGACAAGCTTATTAATATTACATGTATTATTCTAAAATGCAAACTTGGCCAAGATATGAAATCCAGGTCAATACCCTTTGACCTTGTCTTGACCCTAAAGGCAGTAAATAGTCTGGGTTCGTCATATATGGTGCCTGATCTTAAAGATAACAAAGATTTGATTGTGGACGGAGTAAATGTAAACTGATTGTATTGTAAAAGATGTAAAATCTGACATATATTTGTCTTTCCTTCAAAATTTGTGGCTCTATAAACAACGCAACACTAAGAATGACTGTACGGTGTGTTCATGGAAAATGTCTAAAGTGCGACTAGACTTAGATCGTCTTTCACTTCACATAGATGAACAACAAGTTTACACACAGACCAAAGTAAAAAATATGGCATGAAAAGAGACAAACAAGTGAAATATAACAACAGAAGAGCCGATAAAAAATTAAGTATTTTACATTTATTTTGTACATGTACATATATGACACAGTGATCGGAATGAATGCTATTGTAGTTTTTTCTTTCTTTCTCAAACTGTACAACGGACATTTTGTTTTGTTTTTTGTTTGAGTTAATTAAAAACACATGTATCACCTCAGCTCCAACACAGTTTATTTTTTACTGTCATATTCATTACTATTACATCATATTATCATTTTTTTTCATTACATGATTCAACAAAATATCATAGGGCACTCTGTCAACATGGACAGGCAATTGGGGGGGGGGGAGAAGAGAGAAAAGCAATAGTAACCTCTTGTCAGCTGTAGTTCTGAGTTACTAGGATGTAGAACTCACCATTCAAGCACAACTTTGAACACATGTAGGCTCTTCAAAAGTACTGGCAATAGCCTAGATTTGGTCAGTGAAAACACATACTTATACTTTCATTGGTAATATCTGCACCACATATGCCGCACTCAGTCGGATTTAAAACCCACACTTAAATCATTCACTTGATGTTATAGGCTGAACTTCGCACAGGAGAGCCATCCACATATTACTCACACAATGGCAGTGCTGATCACTATGATTTTCTCTTTGCTTAATAACTGATCCCAGTGAAACACTATGGCAATACTGTCAAATTTTCAGGTGTTTTACAAAATGGAAAATATATGCGTTAGACAGGTATATACTTCAGGGACATATAAGTTGAGATAAAAACATAACAAACTGCAACGAAATGTTGGCTTTTGAACAAACACATTTGCTCTACTACATAGCAAGTTTTAGTGACTACATGTCTAACTGAAATTGAAATTTAAACAAAAAAATGCATTCGCATATTCATTCCTGAGTCACATAGCCAAGGAATAATGTCACCTTTCAGAACTCCGGTAGTGTTCAGTCTATGTTGTCCCACTGTTTGCAGCATTACGAACATAATGGCCTAAATCTACAATTATTATCTGTTAAATTTACGCCGCTTGTAATTTTACGAGTAATATCAGCTGGTCTTTTGAAACACATTAAAAAAAAACTGCTACTAGAATTTTTGCAGTGCTATCTTTCAAGAGGACAAAGAAAGATATACAAAGTGAATGCATTCCTGGCAATGTCATGACGATGTAGGATCTTGTACCAAACAACAAGAAACAATCCAAAGTAGAACAGATATCTACAGTAATATTTAACGAACAAAAGATTTCCAGCCCAATCAATCATCAAGCTCAATGTTCTGCAGTACATTCATTACATCGCACTTCATGTAAGTCCACTATCTTGTTCACGCCTCTAGTAACACATGTGTCTAAATGACACTGTTTAGCTTCCTCATATATACTGGGCAGTCTGTGATAACCAGATTTCTTACCAAAATCCTCTGACCTTGAAAAATATAGCAGTTCCCAATATATCATTGTAAACATGTTTTCTGAAAGAATGATACATCTTGAAAAGAAGGATTTGAAATTTTGTTCACCCAAGTTTTTACATTCCAGAAGCTTTCAGAACACATGATTCACTATGCTACACACCCATACTATAATAAATTCCAAACGTTATCATTTCAACTAAAGTAAATATTAAATCTCTTCCACTTTGGAGAGCTAACATCCATCTATTTATTGTATTCCTAACATCTATGTATTTCCTGTATTCCAAGGCCTCAATATGGACCATCATTTAGAGTACACATCTCTCTCTTGTGCAAAACTATGCCAATGAAAAACACATGTATGTATGTATTCTCATGACTGCGTAACAAAGAACCATTTAGATTGCTGGCTTGACAATAAGTTATGAAGAGTTCCAATTTTACACCAAAGATATGAATCATGAAACAGATTAAAAAAAAAAAAAAAAAAAACTCAAATGAGTGTTTGTGTACTGTAAACCAAATTATTTTTTTTAGAATCTTTAGGGGAAAAAAAAGTGCTAGGCCAGAAATACTTGGAGCAAGAACTGCTCAACATTTAACATTATTACAATAGTTACACATATTGCACTGTTTTTCACAGAAAAGTTCCTCACAGCTTGAAGGCCAAAAAATAAACAAGAAATTTATAACTTAGTGGGGACTGAGAATTTTTTCCATGGCAAGAACTATACAGTTTCTTAAATGATGCAATACTTCAAGAAGAAAAATAAGATGGTTTACATAAGCATACACATTTCTCAATATGGTATAAACTAATATGTCCTACTGACATCTCAGAATATTTGTTCTATAGTCAATGCACACTCATACACATTTCACCTGATACTCACACAATAAGATCTAATTCTCACTGTTGAGGAAAAATAAAAAATGTGACTTAAATGGTGAATAAGCTGCAAATGAAAACTGACTAGAAAATAATTTCTTTCTCTAATTCATTTATAGAACTTTCATTTATTTTTTAAAATCACTCCATTACAAGTAATTGACTAAAATCAAATAATTTTTCCTCAACATTTATCAAAAAAAAAAAAAAAAAGAAAAGAAAAGAAAATATACGTAAGTAACAAATGAACCTCATGATGATGATACTGATGTAATAAATAAATAATGAGAGAATTAATAAACAATGACTCGTGCATTCTTGAAAGGCTAGAGTGGAGAATATACATTGCCAGCCCTACACTAACTACTAACTCACATACAAGGGAGACAGAAGAAAACTTTCGTAGTTCTGATAGAACACACAACAAAGCAGAACAACATAGTGTAACTACACAGGTACTTTTAGGTCTACTTCACAAGGACACAATTCTATTGTTCACATAATATCGAAATAAATAATTGACATCATAACAAATCCTGTATAACAGGATCATGGCAGGTTCTATGGCTCCCAACCTGATGTCACTATTCACAGAGTAAGGGGAAAAAAAAACAACCAAAAAACAACAGTGGCAAAACTTATGACAATATCAGATGACAGCTAAAGAAAAATAACATTAAAAATAAATATTAAAAAAAAAGTTTCTGGGAAGTTTCATGAATCACGTGCCCAGTAATGAAGGTATTCCACCGAGCTAACTGAACTGATTCTGTTACAGTGTTCATGTAAAGATCACTGCTAACCAATTTTACCCTGGAATTAACAATAGCAATACAATACTTAGCATTCTTACTAGTAAAGATGGACATTTATACAACCTAAGTTATATATATATATATATGGACACAGATCACTCATTTCAAACCAGGTCTTTCCCAAAAAGCCATCACAGACTTTTACCTATCACCATTTATTCTAACTGCATTTGTTGTATTTCCATAATAAGTCAGTCACTGCCAAGAATATGACCATTTTACTGTATTTTCTATCACAAAATGATTGACTTTCTCCCAACTGTTGAAATCCAGATCTCTTTGTTACTAACAGTATTTTTCATTACGTTCATGAAATTTATTGCAGCCAAATTTAAATAACTGGACTGAAGTCTCAAAGTTCTTTTAGCTATAGCCCTGGCAGTCAATAGCTTATAGGAATTGTCCACAATGACACTGGAACATTTCAAATTTCATAAAGGATACTCACCTCCATTGAACGTTTCCAACCAATGATAATAAATTAAATAATGGAGCCAAAATGGGCACTAGAGGAGGCAATTTATGGAAAACTATACACACTTTCTGGTTTCAGATAACATAAAAGTAAAAAAAAATTTAAAACTGTCATGGATGGGCACAGACTACTGACACTGTGATAATCTTTGCACTTTTTAGAGATGTTCTAGCAGCCTCTGTGTCAAAGATGATATGTGCCTACACTTTATTTTGTTTTATTACAATGAGAGGGTAACTGTTAACATCCTATTACTTCAAAGTATGATAGTGAATGAATTTAAACAAAAAGAAATGGATAAAATTTAAGTAAATTGATAAATAAATACATAACAAAAAAAACTGAAAACTTGACTTGGAAAATAAAGGTTTAATTTTCTACATTTCAAATTAAGTAAATAAATAATCAGTGGCCATATTTTATAACTAAAAGTTCATGTTGTTAGTGTTGGAATAAAATTTTGTACCGAAAGACCTCTATGTAATATTTTTTATGGCCAACTTGGTACTGCAATTAACTGACACTTTTTCACAATATATGACCATTCTTTAAGATGTGATTTGAGCGATGGCAAACTGAGAAAAAAATAAAACAAAACAAACAGTTTATTGTACTTGAATTGACTGTTTGGCATTATTTACAGCACTTTATGAAATGACATATTTCTAGACATGACTCACATATTTGTCTTGATGTAAATGCTCTGATCGCATTAGGGTAATATCTCCACTGTCTACACTTCGCATAACTCAAAGTACAAAGCACTGGGTCATAAAAGTTGGCTTATGGGAATAACTAGAGAATATCATGTGAACTGTGATGATATGAACAAGAATGAACTGCAAGAAAAATACTGCCAATAAACATGGTTCACACTCTGGCCGATAAATTAAGATTCCAATTCTGATTGCATAATTAATGCCACTTCACAGCAAGGGGTGGGTCACGAACAAACATAAGAACCTACAGACATCTCCCACATTCTCTCTTACTATACGTCAAGCTACCTTTCCCCATGACTTGTACACAATATTTGTCACGCATCACGTGAAGTGATTCGAATGTCACACGTAACTGAAAAAATGAGCCATTTTGACTGCCTGCCAAATTACTTCCCTTTGCCAAGTACAAGAGGTATAACAAAAATTTTTTCTTGTTACTTGGAACAAGAGTGCCTAGAAATTATAAAAAATTTACATTTAAATATTTTTCTTGTCGTGATAATTTTTTCTCATAATTTTTTATTCAAACATTTCAAATACCAGAAGCTAAAAAAAATTTATGATTTTTTCCTTCTTTACAATGCCTATCTTATACCGCTTGTACTTGGCAAAGGGAAGTAACTTAGCTGGCTGATAAAATACGGCTCACTGGATTTGATTGACTGGGATGAGGGTTCAGGAGTTACTCAGAAGGAGAATACCTCCTTAAAGATGAGTGGAAGAGAAATATGAAGTTCATTAAGCAAAGTAAAATATTCCCATTTCTCTTTCCACTATATCGTTACCAATAACTGTACATCAAAAATCTGATATAGAGTCATTTCATCTGGTCAAACATTTCTTCTTGTAATAATACTATTAATAGCTCTGTCTTGTTCTGGAATACTGTAATAACAAATTTAACCCTTCAAAGCTCACCACAGCTTAATATACAAAATGACACCATGCTAAGTCACTTTAAATCGGTGCTGGATTTCTATAACTAACAGTCAAATCAGATGTATCAATGACATGTTCATTTTCAAAAGTCTGTAGTTATTTCCCAATGTACAATGTAAAAGAATTTTTATTTTTATACCTATGAGCATTTCGAGGCTTACTCTGGTATATAATGTCATATATGCCACACTAGGCTAAGACTGTAGAGGGTTCTACACAAAGATAAAATTTTCTGCCCAATAGTAAGTTCTATGGAAATTTCTTCAACAAAAACCTTGGCTCTAAGGTTTTCTTTGAAAATTAATAGTAAAATAAACAAATACAGAACAGTCATCTCCCGTCTTCGCCAAAGTCTTACTAATATCAAGCTGCCATTGCCATTTCTTGTACTTGGACATACTCCTTCATACAATGATACTTCAAACACAGTTCTGTTCTAACACAAATTTCTGTTTTGTTCAGGAATACTGTGTGTAACAGACAAAACCCTGTGCCAAATTTGAAGACATGTACTCAACAAATACCTAAGTTACTTCCATTTTCTTCCTCTTTTATAAGTAATGTCAAATACAGTGAACAAACTGACTAAGTGTACACTATAAAGTGATAAATGATTCCATAACTAGATCAATGCTGTCAACTGCTGTTGTTTCTAGTAACTGCAGGTATGTATACAGCAGACAGAACACACTGCACAATTTAAGTTCGGCATTCTTCTAATATCAACATTAGTTGTGCCTGGGACAGAGGACATGGGAAAAAAGAACTTACACTGCCATTAATTTACATTCAACAGCATTGCCAAATGTTTCTATCTGCCTGAACCTGAGTTCTTGAACTTGACAGAGACAATGAAAAAAAAAAAAGGATTTCCCAAGTGTCTTAACTTTGTTAGGACCTGAAGAAGTAGCACATCCGTGACAACTAGAAAATTTGGTATTCCTGTTACATTCAAGAACTCAAGTGTTGGCAGTAAAACATTCAGTAATGATATGGTTTATTCAAACAAATATTTTCCCTTATATAAGCAGACCTCATGTGACCAGAAATATCAATCTGCGCAACTGTCTACAGAACATCATGTTTTCTCATATCTTGAAATTTCACACAAAATATAGAATTCAAACAAATAAATGATGACTGAATGAAGTCTGACCATGTACTCAAACTTATGAAGGATGGAAGAAAACAAAAAAATGGAGGCACAAACATCCATATCTCATGAAAAATAATAAAATGCTTAAATAATTATGTTATTTTACTGAAAATAGTTCAACTTTTTTTTCATAATAGATTATACTTTCGTAATAACAAAATAAATAAGTAATGTCATATTATGTACCAAATTTTGGAACAAAATTTTACTATGCAGTTCATGATATTAAATGTCACATATTTTCCCAAATTGTATTTACTAACTGTATTTGCTACATTTAATATGAAGGCTTTTACTGGAAGATGTGGATATAGCACATCATATCTGCCATTTGCCGTTTCTGTAGCTATAAGCATTGATTAATAATTCTGCAGTTTCTTTCTGCATAATTGCTACTTTAAAACTGTGAATAAAAAATCAGCACATTCTGAACTGTCCTACTTCCCAAATGAAAAAAAAAAAAAAAAAATTCACAAATTTTTTCTAGATTTTCTGAGACTGAGATCCCAAATGTAAAGCCTTATAAACTCCAAAGTAAAATTTTGTCGCAAGTAAATTAAGAGACATATCGAGTTATTATGACCATACCAGACTGTACATTCATCACAAAAATTTAACACATTGTAACTGTAAAGCGTTCATTCTTCATTGGGGTCAAGAAACTGAATGAGGCATTCTACAATCATATATATTTCATATATGAATTGTTCAGAAAAGAGCAGCTTGTAATGGAATTTTTCAATACAAAACAAAACCGTCAGCAAATAAATAATCTTAAAAAAAAAAAATAAAAAAACAGACACATACATCAAAAGTAAAAATTTGGGCAGTTGAAGTAGTTTTGTATAGAATAACGATGTGTCATGTCAAAAACCAATAATGTGGCGATTGCGATGAGGAATGGAAAACGTGATGGCCATATGCACCACAGTCTAGTAATCTCATTCATGTCTCAGAACACAGCAAAGTTCTTGGGAGTATTTGATTTAAGGCAATTCGAGTCAAGGCAGGAACTGCAAGAGACAGGAACTGTAGACACACTCCTTGCCCAGTCTCAATTTGTTTTTCAGGGTAGAAACTTTCATTAGAATTGTGACAAACCATTCTGTAATCACAACAAGACATGGATGTAAAATTACAGTTTTCTAGCATTAAATTACAACTGTCAAGAATTGAATTACACTTCTCTAATGTTAAATTACATTTCTCAGTTAACCCCTTACCCATTTTGACACAAGACATAATTAAACTTTCTTGCCACCATTTGCAAGACATGTGCATCAATCTCTTTACATTTTCACTCATACTGCAAATATTTGTAGATATTGCGGGATTTCAAACTTTACATGTCCAACAACTCCTGTAAAATGCATGGCAATTCTTAGTACGTATTTATGTTCATTTATCTTTACTGCCCATAAACTCATACCATTCTTTATCAGTCTCCACTATAAAAAAAAAACAAAAAACGAAACAACGCAACACAGGCATTTTTTTCTCACTCTACGTGTAAAAATAAACATCACCAAGATAAATTACAAAAATAAATAAATAAAATAAAAAATAGGCATTTTTTTCTCACTTTAAGTGCAAAAATAAACATCGCTAAGATAAATTACGAAAAAAAAAAAAAAAAAAAAAACTGTAATGGACTCTCATAGAAATTTTCTAAATGTACATAGTCACAGACTCGAGATCGTAGATAAATTAATGAATAGTTGCTTCTTGGTCTTGTGTGATCCAGCAGAATGTCTCCCAACATGAGATTACAGTAACAAGGAACACAGGAATAACAGGCTCTATCACGTGGCCGACTCCTTATCATGGGCCGTGAATTGTGAAGCTGTAATAGGTTAAAAAAAAAAAAAAAAATAAAGAGAACATTTTGTTAACAATATTCCTTCCACGAATGGGATATTTGCAGTCTGTCATGTCTTTTCTGTTCAAATGTAATGAATAAGCTGTTAGCATCTGGATCCCAGTTTATTCTCCACACATACAAAAAACAACAACAACAACAACAAAAAAGAAAAAAAACAAACAAACAAAAATTGATTCATAATATTAAGAAACAGGAAATGTTAGAAAAGAAAACACTGAAAACAAAATTTAATCAGAAATCACAGAAATAAATCAAATCAAACCAGCCCACATCCCATATTTCATGCAATATCAGATCAAAGGAGTTCTGTAAAACTACGAAATCATTCTAGCGAAATATAGTGAAAAACTCACATTCTCTCTCCTTTCTGCGTGCTCTCTTCCGTCGCCTATCTATACTGGCAACTTCAGATTTCAGGTTCATGTAGATAGCTTTGATCTCTCTCATCTTGCTGATCAAGAAATTACAGCGGGCCTCTCCTTCCAGATACTCTCCTAAATCTGTGCAAAATTAAATTAAAGTATGAAATGCATAAGTAAAATGTGCTTAAAAAAAAAAAAAAAGAAAGAATATGATCTCACTACTTGGGAGGACAGAACACAATAAATTTTTTAAGAAGCATTATTTATATGCAAATTAAACAAAAGTATGAAAGAGAAATGTACAGCTAAAATTTATGAAAACAACAAAAAAAAAATTTAAAAAATCATATTCATTCCCAACATTTTAAAAAATCTAGGTAACCCTCTCCTGCCAACATCTTAAGCCTATTCTGTCATCATCTGTATGTTTAAATAAAACGAACTCTTAACAGCAGTTGAAAGCTGAACACTCAAACTGCTCCTGACATTTCGACTTGTCGCTGAGCACAAGTTGTAAATGTAGAAACCACATGAGACGCGACACGATGAAATCAGGCGCTCGTCAAACTGAGGCGGCCGGAGAAATCACGTGTTTTTCACCACTGAATGAATTTTTAACGCAATTTTTTTTTTCTTCGCAGAACCCTTCTATATAAGTCAATAAATACATTTCTGAGTCTAATTTGCTGAAACAGATTGAGTAAAAGCCTCAAAATTGTAATTTAGTGGCATGGCCTAACAAAGAATAATAAGGATTTACAAAAATGATCCGCCATTTTCTCGCTAAATTCAGCTACATCAACAGGTCATCCCCATCGTCTTTCATTGCCAATATCTCAACTTCTCGTTAAGGTAGAGCAAAAATTCTTTCACACACAAAAAGGGAAATGAACAATCGTCACAATGATACCAACAACTCCATGTGCTCAAAATTTGACGAGCGCCTGATTTCATCGTGTTGCGTCTCGTATGGAAGGGTGTGAAAAGAGAGTTAAATTATTTACTGATTTAGGAACTGGCAGTGAAAGAGTTAAAAAGCAGATCCTGCAAAACTATCCATCGCATAGCTGCCTGGAGTATGACTTATAAAAAGAAAAACAACAAAGCTGGGAAGAAATTCTAGGGGAAAACCAAAATAAATCTTTCACTTTACGGATCCAACATCTAGAGAAGATAAGGATCTGTAATATATTGCTACCGTGACAATGATGATTGAAAATCCTGACATATATTTTCTTCCAAACTTCTGGCAGAAATCAATTATACATAGCATACCAACAGTGAAGTTGTATTCTGATAACCCGAGAGATTTTCAGAGATCTTTGCAAATGATGAATGAATATTTGTATTCTGTCAGTATTTTTTTGTCCAACCAAACCACACAGAATTAAATGTGAGGCCTACCAGCATTGAAGTTGTATTTAGAAGGTCTGGGAGATTTTGAGAGATCTGCAAACTTTGTGGGTGGAGACTCAGGGCAATGGTTAGGTGTGTTGGACGCAGAGCCTTGGGAGTCCGAGTTACCAGTATCTGTGGAGGCAAAAATGTGTGTCAGTGTGGTACAACAATCACAGGAAACATTCTGGGGGAAACTACTAGTTAAATCTATTTGCATAAAAAGCCTGAGAATATAACACAAGAAATAGAAACATAAAAAAATTAATTACTGACATAACAGAGAGAGAGAGAGAGAGAGGGGGTGAGATCAACAGACCACATATACTTTCCAATTAAAAAACATCAAGATGGTGAGAATACCTTGAAATGAAAGATTCTGGGACAAAAATCTTATGTAGCTGAGACAGAGAATACCAAATGCCTACAGTTTCGGGCAAAACCTGAGAAATATCTATGTTCCATGCACTTAACAGATTTGCAAGTACAGTGGTCTCTGCCTAAGAACCCTCCGTCTAAGAACCCGCCTCTGCTGCGAAACGGAATTTTTTCTCTATAATTTATCCCTCTAAGAACCCGCTCTGGGCGCTCCCAAATAAAAAAAATTCGCCTAAGAGCCCGGTGTCGGGCCAAGACACCCAAGTACTTATGGTATAATTCCACATCATACTGTCCACTTGAGAGAAATGCACAGTGCTAGATGTGCAGTAAAATGGGGACAGGGGTGGAGAGAACAGGTAGACAAAGGAATGGAAGTGATGGTTGATGCATTACTGCATAATCAGGCCATGTTGCTGACTAATACGTAACTACCTCTTTGTTTAACAATAAGTGGGATAGCACCTGTGATTGGTATATGGATAAGGAAGAGCAAGTTTAGCCTCCTGGCTGGTCAGCTGTTCTGCTACTTCGGTCGGACTGTAAACACTTGGGGCACTCGTGCGATTATCCATGGGGTAGCACAGCAATATCAACAATGATACCACTATGTGAAAACTCAAATGGCGTTTAAACGCTCGGCTGTATTTATGTAATTATATGCTAAAAAAAGATCAGGAATTGCTATATCTAATTATAACACCCACAGGGAAGAAGGTTGTATTTATTCACATAGATAAATCTTAAACTAACAGTAACAATCAACTAATCATAGTAGTGAAGACAATCTATGGTCAGATGGGTTGCGTAACTTTCAATCCGCCTAAGAACCCGTCCGCCTAAGAGCCCGCTTTTTTTGTCTCCCGATGACCGGGCTCTTAGGCAGAGACCACTGTACTTTTCAAGAGTTCTTTAGATCACATGAGTTCTGTATAGATTTTACTTTTTTTACTATTGCTAATTTGTATCTCTAGCTTGAGAATGTCTGTCATGATTAACAGAAAGTTTTAGAAATCAGTTCTCCTATCAGTGGGACAAACAGGGTGGTATAAATAATAATTGTGGGTGAGGTGGATTAACAAAGGTAAGAGAAGTACAGCACTGAGGCGAAATGAAAATGGATGAATGCAAAGAAATGGTACTCACATTTTGGTGATTTTTTAGCTGTTCTACTTCTTGTGCCATGGACTCTTTTCTTCTTTTTGGGTACTGACACACCATTGACAGTCTCATCCGCTGCTTTCCTCTTCTTGTGAGAGGGAACGTCTTGATCTGTCCCACTGCTCTCTGACTGCTGAGCCGTGTGGGTGGAGTCCAGATTGTCTGTGGAAGTTGTGCTGGTCACATCGTTGTCGGAAGGAGATTCACTAGCAGATTTGGATGGAGCGAGATTGGCGGACGATGCAGGCAATGATATAGATGAGACTGCTGAGGATGAGGAACATATAACTTTGGCACTAGTGTCTTTCTGAATGTCTGATTTGGAGGATAGATCATCTGAATGATACGCACTTTGTTGATGTTGCATAGCTGCATTTGCGGCCCCCTCTTCCTCATATTCAGGGGTAGTGGGTGGAGTGTTGTCGAAAGGAGCGCTGGGATCATGTTGATCTAGATGTGGTTCAAAACCTTGGCTCTCACAAAAGCTGGGCTCTCGTTTACTCTCTCTCAAACCACAGCTTTCTTCAGCCTCTGAAACAGAAGCTGCTGCTGCACTAGTTGCTTCATTTACATTTGACTTAGATGATGAGGGTTCGTTCTGAATTGGACTTGGAGGCACAGCAACTCGTTTACTTTTCTCCTCCACCTTACCACTATCTAATGAATCTAGAGACTCTCTACTAGCTGTTTTTCTTGCCATCTTGCCCACCCTGACAGTGACATCTTTCTTATCACCTTCAGACAAACGTTTCACCCTGCGTCTTTTGACTGCTGGTCTCTGTTCATTATCAGACTCGGATTCTTTCAATGAATGTTTCACTGCTTCTACCACGCTGTTGACAGTGCTCTCGTACTGTTCAATCACTTCTTTGGCTGTCTCAGGGCTCACCTCTTTTTTCTTTCTTCCTTTCTTCTTACTGCCTTGTTTCTCACTGGCGACATCTCCACTAGCTGGGGATGCTGCAGTTTCACTGGTGGCTGTGATTATTGAGCTTTCTTCCACTGACAAACTTCCTTCTTCACCCACAAACTCTGGCGATATTGGTTTCTTCTTGGCTTTCTTCTTGACTTTTTTCTTTTCTTTCTCGTCCCCTTCTTCAGAGGCAGCCAGGGGCTCTTTGTTATCTTTCACTACAATAGGGGCTTTTTGAGTGGGTTCCCATTTTTTGGTGATTTCTGGGTGCCAAGGTGTGTCAACCTCTGCATCAAAGTCATAAGGAGATGGATCAATCTTACCAGAGTTTATGATAGGATCTCTTATCATTGGTTCTAGTGTTGGAATTTCTTGTGCTATATTACTACTACCAGCCTCATTTGATTTTGTGGATTTCTTGGCATCCTTAGCTTGCTCTTTCTTTCTACCTCTCCCAACTTTTGTCTTCTCTGGCTCTTTTTTCTCTGGTTCAATGTCCATTTTCCTCAGCTGTGGTATACTCTGGTCAGGTACCAGGACAGGGGCACTCAGTTCCTCAGGTAATTTTTCAGGTTGCACAGATACTGACTCAGGCTTCTCAATTATACTTTCCTTAACTTCGGGTTCTTTTTCATCCACGATTTCTAATTTCGGAGATTCGCTATTGTCACTTTCTAGGTAGACGTCGGCTATCGTGGGTGCTGATACTTTTTCACTAACTTCTTCCTCCTCTTTTCGTTCTAATTCACTATCTAATTCCTCATAGACAGCCGATTTGATTTCATCAACTGGATTTTTTACTTCCGCCACAACAACCGTAGCTCTTTCACTTTTGGTTTCTGACGGTCCTGCCACTTTAGCAGGTTCAACAACTGGCTTACTAGATACTTCTTTAACAACTTCAGCTTTCACAGGTTCTTTGATCTCCTTTTTCAACTCTACTTCTTGTTTCATCACTTCCACAGGAACAGATTTTGCTTTAGAGGATTCACTTTCACTAACCTCCTTCACTTCTGTTCTCTTTGGTTCTAAGTCCATTTCCTTACTATCCTCCTCCTCTTCTATCTTTTCTGATTCAATTTCAGAAGAAGCCGATTCCTCCTTCACGGTGACATCTTCTTCCAAGCTGGTGTCCAAGTCCAGGAATTTCTCTTTTCCTGTATCCTCACCCGCTTCAGCCTCCTCTTCTTCCACATCCAAAATATCATCTTCCTCATCTTTGTATTCCTTGGTATTGTCATCATCATCTGCTCGCTCAGAACCTGTGGCCTCATCAGCATCACTGCTTATATGACTCTCTGCAACAGGAGAAGACAAACATGAATTTTACATGTCATACTTTTCTACGTTCTCCTTTCTCTTTAAGCAGTGTTATCTCTTTAGGTTATGTTCTATAAACGTCTCTATATAATTCTATCTTGAATGATCTCTTTAGGACACATTCTGAGCATCCATGCACCCTTTTCCAAAATAAAATTGCGACCATTTTGACAATGATAAATATCTATACAAATTGTGCAGTACTGCAATATTTATGAATGTGGTTACTATTAACAAAACAAACCTGTCTATGATGAGTACATTTCAATCATGAGAAAATATAGATAACAAATTTATTTTCAGTTCTCAAGAAATCAGAAACAAATTTCATTCAAATACTAAAAGCTCCTGAAACTTCCTTGAGGTTCAATTCAACTTCCGCCTGAACTGAATTCAAGCAATGCTATTTCACAAATTTTAACACAAAAACAGAATGACCTAATTGTAAATTCTACATATTTCAGAGCTGGTGCTAACTAATGAATATCATCGAGGGACACACACCTGGAGATTTTGAGCCAGTGGAATCGGTGAGAAACGAGCGCCGTCTTGTCATACGTTTGTCTGTGTGATAGAAAATAAAAATGAATCATAGCAACTAATCATCCTGATTTGCAATGCCAGGGAGTCTTTAGAGAATTAAAACAACTGAAATAAAAAATTGTGTTGTAGATATAAAGATAAGAGAGAATTAAAACATAAATAAAAATGATTTCAAAGTAACTTAATAGGAAAATAAACATTATGTGTACTTATCTGATTCATTTTTCTATCTTAAAACTGTTTAACTAATTAAGGTAACACGAAAACCAGAAGGTACGAAACCGATGAGCTATTCCAATCATTCTCACTAACTACCTGTTTTCTTAGTGGCTACTGAAGTTTCTGAGCTGGATGAACGTGTTGCTCTTGTTTTTGCTCCGACTATTTTTGGTGTGCGAAATACTTGTCCTGATTTCTTCACCGCCGGTCCAGCTTTGGTTGCTGGTGCTGAATCGAGAGTGCTTATCTTCTTCAAACCACTTGGTATCTGAAAAAGAACAAAACAATTTTATAAATCTTATAAAACTGTTTACTAAAATTCATATTATTACTCACTTTTGTCTTAAGTTCATGCCCAGGTTCAAGTTTTACTGCCAAAAAATTCATCACATCTCTTACTGTCCCGCCAAGTAACCACAAATCACAACTCATCAACAAATGCATGCCTAGCAGCATAGTGATTGTTTTCATATGCCACAGACTTAGGTAGATCGAAACCAATCTGTCACATTTCAGTGGTTCTTCATTTACATCTCAACGGCAGAAAGACAATTATCACTGCTGAGATTGCTGCTTAGACTTGCCTTGAAGATTAGATATAATACTGAAACAATTATCTTTTCATTTTAATAACATCACTTAGCAAAACAACAATAACAACAACAGAACAAGTTTATAAAGACCTCTTCCTCTCAAAAAGTTCTTTCATTGATCAGATGTTATAATTTCCACCGCAATAATGGTCAACTTTAAAAAAAAAAAATATAAAAAAGTTATAATGTCCTAGTCTTAAGTTCATGCCCAGGTTCAAATTTTACTGCCAAAAAATTCATCACATTTCTCTTCTGTCCTGCCAAGTAACCACAAATCACAACTCATCAACAAATGAATGCCTAGCAGCATAGTGACTGTTTTCATATGCCACAAACTTAGGTAGATCGAAACCAATATGTCACATTTCAGTGGTTCTTCATTTACATCTCAACGGCAGGAATACAATTATCACTTCTGAGACTGCTGCTTAGACTTGCCTTGAAGATTAGATATATTCACTGAAACAATTTATCTTTTCATTTTAATAACATCACTCAGTAAAACAACAACAACAAAACAGGTTTATAAAGACCTCTTTCTCTCAAAAAGTTCTTTCATTGATCAGATGATATAATTTCCATCGCAATAATAGTCAACTTAAAAAAAAATATTAAAAAAGTTATAATGTCCTAATCATAAAGATAAGCTCACTTACTGGCTGAGATTTTGTTGGAGGTGTCTTGGCCTTTTCACCATCTGGTTTATCTAAAACTGACACCACTCTGTCTGGCCTGATCCATTCATCATATCTGCAGAATAAAGAGCATTCATCAGTCCTTGTCCTGTTCAACCAAAACTTAAATTAATGTTCAGCTTTCGATGAGTCTGACATACAATTATTGTTTAATTCATTCATTCTGTGTCATCTGTCAGGAATGACAACAAGTCTCAGAACTAATCTTCACATCTGTTGGTCCCACACGCTTTTATAGGTGACTACTATAATACTGCTTCCTTTTATGGATTTCTCTTTACATCTCAAACAGAAATGGTGAAGTGAATAAGTTAAATATGATCTAACAGAGAACCACAGTTTTTGAAACAGATCAATGGTAAAACTGCAGCAAAATAATCTGAGCTTGTCAAGTTTAACTTGTGATCCTTCAAATTAGAAACAGGCTATGCTTTAACTTCTCATTTTAAAATTCGAGGGGGGGGAGGGGGGTATCAGATTGGCAGATCTATAATCTGTTAGTGAGAGTAACATCAAAATCTAAAATGGGGGTATTTCGTAAGATACTTCTTTCTATGAAAATTGTCCCATACTACCTTGAAGACTGCATGAAGCAAATTTGTGAAACAGTAATTATCGTTTTCCATTTTAAATTTCTTTTTACAATGCGCATTTCATTGTGTGACAAAATAAAAACTCTTCTGGACCTCTAATGAATAAATAGCTTCACAAACAATTGCTTGAATAAACAAATATATTCATGAACAATTATTTCAGTAAACATGAATATAAATTTGTACTAAGACAACGTGAAGCTTTGTTCTAACAAATGTGTCCAACAAAGTGAAAATTCTCAAAGACCATTCATACCCTTCCTTTCTGACATATTGTTCATTCTGGATTGGAAAGCCTTGGGATCTCAATCTGGGATGACTACATTGTGGATTTTTGAAGAATGAGAACATAAAGAATGGCAAGAAAAAATATTGAGAACAAGAACATAAAGAATGGCAAGAGAAAATATTAGGGGAATAGAGATAAAAAACCTAAAGTGATATCTGGTGATGAACACATACACATCACATATACATACATACAAACATACATCTTTTCTAAAAATAAAGTAAAAACAAATAAATAAAAAAAATTCTAAAAAAGGAGGGGGAACAAGATCAACATTTGAAAAAGAACAAGAAAAGATCAGACCTTGAGTGCTAAATGAGTTCTATATTTCACTATGTGCTGCAATGTAATAACCATTCCAAGACTTATGAGAAGCACTTTAATCTTCAAAACTTGAAAAACTTTGCTATATTTCTGTACAGCCCAACATTTCATCCCTTTTAGCATGTAAAAATCCAGGGTTATTAAGCTTAAAAAACATTTGTACCAAAAAATTAAAGAAATAAAATTTGCAGCCAGCTCTTTGTTGTTCTATTGAAAGAAAAAAAAATAAATTGATAAAATACTTGTGGTCTAACCTGTTGTTCCATCCAGCATAATGCACCAGGTATGTTTTATGAATTCCATCTTTACCATAATCAACAACCTGGAAAATGTAAGAAAACCAGTTAATTAGCAAATTACATGTCTGAATGATGAGAACAAAAACAATAGAGTAAACAGATCCAATTTCAAAAGATCATTTGTTCTGCTATAATATTCACAACAACACTTTTCACCCCATGGTCATATGTCTTGCATCCAGGGCAAATGAGTCAGAAGTTGCCCCAGGAGATCCTGAGCTATGGCAATTTTTAACTATTTTCGGGCTCAGTTACCAGTTGTTGTTTTTTTCAGGTTAAATGTTCATTAAGCAAAACAAACTAACAATACTGGGAAAGTTCCTTTTATTTTTCAAATTTGCATTTGAATATAGTGCTCTACGAAGTATCATGAAGAACACTGGATCAAAATGATTTTGAACTAAGAATCCCTTGAATGATTTACCTTTATTTCAATGGCATGAGGACATTCAAAACCTACCTTGGCAATGTATGTTTTCTGATTCTTTCCCCTGCCGTATTTGACCTTCAACTTAGAGCCAATAGGGTAGTCATATTTACCGCTACCAGTATCTGGCTTCTCTGCCTCTACTGTTTCTTCTTCCTCCCTGGGAAACAAAAGAAATATATTTGTAATTACTCAATCATATTTCAAACATTGCTGAGAAAAACGTATTCATGATAACACGATAATTCTTGCAAAAAATTTGAACTTCACAATATGATAAAGTGACTTTAAATATTGTTTATAACAAACACAAGCAATCATTTATAAAATATAAGAATAAATTACAATCGCTTCATGAGCACCTTTGCAAAGATAAACATAATACAAAAAAATCAGTGCACAAAATTTTGAAGACAGAGCTATGAGCTGCATTATTTCGGTATTGATTCTTGGCAAAATTTGTGATCTATCTACCACATCATATTGCCATAAATTTATTTATTAATTTTCAAGAAATGGCAGTGGAGATTGTAAATGTCAAATGAGCCGGAGGTCACATTGGACGATTTTGAGCTATGGTCATTTTTAACTATTTTCTGACTCAGATATCAATTTTTTTTTTTTCCCACAAAACAAAAATTTAACTTTTTCTAATCTGAAAAAAAAAAAAATTGATATATAAATTGGAAAATAGTTAAAAATGGCTGTAGCTTGAAATCGCGAAGCGCGACCTCCTATTCATTTGCCCTGGGCGCAAGACAAATGATCATTTAAGATGTGTATCTTGTTCCTGATTTATATTTTACATTTATATCTGCTCAAAAACTCTGTAATTTCACTTTGCATCTGAAGGACTTTCAAAGAAAACTTACCGAGTTTTTGAGCAGATCAATCCTCAGACACTTCTAGGATCAATATAATGTCCAATAACATCAACCAACTTACTGATCTGTGCCTTCATCTGTTCCTTCCTCTTTTGATTTCTTCTCTTTCTTTGGCTTTTTCTCCTCCGAGGCTTTTCCTTTCTTTTCCGCTGGTTTAGGTGGTTCCTTTTTCTCTGCCACCTTCGTCACTGCCTCCTTTTTCTCTGCAGCCTTGCTGTCTCTTCTCTCCAGAGTTCTGGGTATCTCTTTCTCTTTCTTCTCCACAACTTTCACCTCCTTAGCACTACTTTTCTTGGGTGGTTCCTTTTTCTCCTCCACCTCTTCCTTTGTTTCTACTTCCTTCTTCACTTCTGCTGGAAGCAACTTTCGTCTCGTCACCTGAAAAGGACAAAGCTGGTTTTTTAAAAAAATCATTACACATCAGATCAGAAATGTTGACGTTTTGTTTGTTACATATGACAGACTGGTTGGTTAGGTCTAATAAGGTGGAATGTATTGGCACCTTTGCCCAACAAATCTCTCAAGACTTAATGGGCATTTTGTCACATCCTCCACACAGTATAAAGACAAGACCATTCAGCACACAATATAAAACTATCCATTCATACATGATATATATATACATATCTCAGGCAAAGCTACAACAAGTAAAAATTTGCAACACAGGCTGAAATAAAGGGATCTAAAATTTGTACACATTGCAGCCATACAAAGCACAATGAAAACAGCTACTCACCCTTTTTTTTGGCGATTCTTTGACAACAAGAGTAACAAGTTGCGGTTTCACATCTTCTTTCTTTTCTTCTTCCTTCTCTTCTTTCTCCTTTTTAGCTACTCTTGCTGACTTTTTCTCTTCTTTCTCTGGCTCCTCCTCTGCCTTGACTAACTTTCTAGTTGGCTTCTTCTCCTCCTTCTTTGAACTTTCTTCATCTTTCTTAGCTTTGGCTGGTTCTTCTTTTTTAGATTTTGATGTCGGTGTAGGCTCCTCTTTCCTTCCCTTGGCAGTTGCAACATCATCTTTCTTAGCTTTTACAGCAGCTGCTTCATCTTTTTTAGATTTGGCTGTGGAAGGTTCATCTTTTTTTACCTTTGGTGTGGGCGTGGATGTGTCATCTTTTTTGGTCTTGGGAGTTGTAATGTTGTCATCTTTCTTACTTTTGGGCGCTTCTTCTTTCTTCTCATCTTTCTTTCCTTTGCCAGCCTCTTCCTTCTTCTCTTTGCTTTCCTCTTTGGCAGCCTGGTTTTTGGCTTCTCTGCGGGGCGTTCGCCTCGTGGCAATGTCGCCTTCATCAGTTGAGGCGACACTGACAGCATCCTGGCTGTCTTCCGATTTATCTGATGTGATTTCTGGCTTTGCCTTTGGAGTCTCTGATGATTCAGTCTCCTTGCTCTGAAAGCAACACACAAGTCAAATAAGCATCCACTGAAACAGATATACTCAAGGTGGACAGAAAAGAAGCAGGTGGAAACTACTGAGAATATAGTGACTGAAGCATTTAGAGAGCAAACACATATACCAGCAGGAACAGGAGTAATAGTCAACTGACCAAATAAAAAACCAAAAAACCGAGCAGGAACAGAGATAATAATCAACTGACCAAAAAAAAAAAAAAAACAAACAAAAAAAAAAAACAACATATTAAAAACACGTTTATTTGGATATATTAATTTATGACATTGATTTAGTTTCAGCCACTGATTACTGATAACAATTATTATAAGAATACAAATCTTCACAAAATAAAAAAAAGCACATTGGAGATTTCTGTAAATCTTGACATGATTAATTGTACAAACATGATGTTAAAAACACAGACGTGCTGTCAAAAGTTAGTGACACATAAGAACGATCTGACAGAATGGAGTCTTTTAATTTTATTTAATACAGGATCACAGAAGCCATCTTTTCTACACAATAACTGTCTTATTTTCTTTAGATTTAGAGTTTTTCAGAGATTCCCTCTGAAAGATTATCTGTGATAGCAAAGTCAAAGCAGAATTTTTCCATTCCAGCCTTTCCCAAGAATGAAAGTTCTTCAAAATGATTGTCATTTGAGCTTTCTGAAAATCATTAAGTTCAAGATGTAAGATGGGGTGATACCATTTGTGCCTCTATGAATATTTCAAGGAAGGGACAGAATAAAGCAAAAACTGACAGACACCTTTAAAAATGACTGAATGGAACAAAACAGATGAACAAAATCATTTTTCTCAAAACTGGCAGAGACTATGAAAACCAGAGAGCGAGCTGTACCGTTGTGCATAGTGATTACTAAGGACACAACCAAACATTACACATAAGGAAAAATTCAAACATGATATAAGAAAACCAGGACATTTATCTCAAAGTACACGTTAAAGAAATTTAAGCAGCAGGGCAGTGCATTGGTTAGAGGGAGAAAAATGAATTTTGATATTCACTGGATACTGGGGTGTGGAGAACAGCGAGCCAAACTACTATGTTCTAAATGAACACATGTGGAACTAGCCTATTTAAAGTGAGACAAGGAAAAAAGAAAACCCACCAAAATTAATGATATTTATGTACATTCATGTAATTATGTTTTCACCCATCCTATCCACCAATTTTTAATGTCAAGTATTTTCAGGTACTTCAACATTAAAAAACTCAATCAGAAAAACAATAAATATTTTTTTTGAAAATCACAGTTACACAAGGAGCATTAAAAGAAAAATCTTTTTTCATTCCCTTCTCTAAAATAGTAAAAAAATATTTCTTTAAAATTACTTTTCAAAAATGCTTAATTTTTTTTGTCTACAAGGCTTAGAGGTTTTTTTTTGTTTTTTTTTTTTAAATTTGTTTCATTTTGTATCACACAAACCTTTTCTGGTGGCTTGGGAGATCTTGGGCTTTTCTCTCGTGCTCTGAAGTTAAGTATACTGCGACCTGAGTTTTGCCTGGCACGTCCAGGTCTGCTCAGTGTTCCCATGGTGCTCCCAAGCTTGCGGTAAAATGTTTCATAAGCGTCTAGGTATCTGCAATGTCATTGTGAAAAGGATATATTCAATTCAGTAAAATCCATAGCATCAATCCACAAAATTTTTGTTGACTCATCATTACCTCTAAAATTTCAGCTAAAACATATTGCAAACTGCCTATCCTGAAGCTAAAAATAATCTTGGTATTGTCACACCTAAAATTTTTCATTATTATATGGAGAATTCTTTTGACCGATTCCAAATGTTGCATGATCACACCTTTTTAATTAAGTGGTCAAGTGCAAGGAAGAAAAATTGGAAACCTCGAAGTGAGGTAAGGGAATTCTCTCAACAGTGTTAACAGTAGGATAGATATCTAAATCACAGAATTTCAGTGCTTGCCATCACTTACTTTTTGTAGGCAGCTTTTATCTGGTGAGCTGGATTGAGATGTAATGATGGAAGACCCATCTTACTGTAGACAAGAGGCCATTTCATCTCTTTAGTGACCTGTGGAAATAATGTACAATATCAGTTTAGTGAAGTTAAATAAACACAGTTTCAAAATTTATTTCCATAAATATTCTTTGAGCAACAATATGCGATTCCAAGATGAACTAACACTGCCGATGATGGCTCAAAATCCTATACGACAAGACTGTTACATTCGTTACTGCACACTAGTAAATATCATATTATACATATAGAAGTTTTTTAAAGCTGAGAAACAACAACAGATAAAAACAAATATTTACGAACCTTATTGTACCCGCCAAGATTCTGGACAATTTTGAATAATTTATACAGATTAAGATCCTTGTTGCCAATACATGGACCTTTATTGATGGGTGTGCCTCGATCATCCATGAACTTGTACAGCTGAGCAACAAATCGATCTTTTTCCTCATAAGGCTCATCTTCTGATGCCTGTCAAATTTGTTGAAAAAAAATATCCACACATGAATGAGTTCATCTGAATGCTATTTATTAGTTCATAATAAGAGTGAAATTACTCAACTGCTGCTAACAAGTCTTTCAGAAGTAATTTCAACAGTTTCATAGATTATCATATTCCCAGGCACCCTTACAAAAAAACAAAAAAAAAAAAAAAACGTGCGAAACAAACTTAGGGAAGCATAAGTTGCTCATAATCTAAAGCACAGCACGGTTCACCAGCCTCTACAGTGAATCTAAAACCTGGTTTTCTTCACACAAAGAACACCAGTAAAACACATTTAAAACCCAACAAGCCCCTCATAATCTGACGCACAAGATATCACACTATGTAATATCAATTTTTTAACTCTAATTATACTTACATATTCATCTTCTTCCTCATCTTCCTCCTCATCTTCCACATCAGATCCAAGCATTTCCTCTCTATCCCATCCTATGGGCAGTTCCTTTGTATCATGATACAGCAGGGCTTTTTCATATGCTGCAGTCAACAGGAGAGAAAACAATGTTACATGATGACTAAAGATCAAAACCATTTTTGATAGAAGAGAAAGTGAATGAAATTTTTGCTTCTTTCTTTTTCTTATCACAAACATGAAATTGAGAGAAGTGTAAAAACTCTTTTGATAAAAAATAATAATAATAAAAAAAACACACATACAAACCTATCTGATAGCTGACATAATAATATATGATAAGAATCATGCTATCTTACCCGTTCTCATGGTTTTGTCATCATTCTTTATAGCCACTGTTCTGGAAAAATCCTTCAGATCTTTGCGAGTAACAGTCATGCTGAAAATAAAATATTATTTGATTAATAACATCACCTTTCCAATCTATATGCCAGATGTCCTGTCATACTTGTATTAGCTGCAGAAGAACAATGTAATATCATGTATTTCTATACAAGCCTTTCAAGCAACATCAATGTGTACTTTTGATAATATGAATTGATATAAAACAATACATCTAATGAAACGCTTGCACACAAAAGAAGTAGATATATGTACATTTGTCTGTTGTATTCAATCCATATTTTCTTTTCACGCTTGTGATTTTCTTATAGTAAACCTGCATAAACCATAATTTTTTTCACAGCATCTCATATCATATTTCTACCTGGCTAAATAATCTAGTAGAGCAGCAGACAGTGCTGAAAATATATGAAACAGATGATTTCCTTTTAGACAACTGACTGCACAGAAAAAAAACAACAAATTGTCTCTTACAAATTATGATATTCACATGATATACACAGTGATGAAAGCTTAGTGTGGCTGAGAATTTACTTCCACTTCTTTGATCTTCAGAACTGGAAAATCCCTTTTTATGAACTGTCAACATGCAAACACATTTACAAATGACTAATATCGGATTGGGTAAAATACTTGGGTGACTATTGACACAGACAGAATCAATAGTTGAACAGTTTCAGAATGGGGAAAATATCTATTGTAGACCTTGATAACATGAAAGCACATGTAACAGGTGGCCAATATCAGTATGGCAAAAATCCTTTTTGTGGTGCTGATCAAATAGACCCAACTTAATAATTAATGTCATACATGGTTTATGACCATGTATGCAAATGATTCGTAACTGTATCTGTATCTGTATTATGCTAGAAAAAAGGTGAAAACTGAGTAACCACTGATAACAAACATCATGTGGTTCAAATGAAAGCACAAATAAGACTGACATGGCTAATTAAAAGTGTCATTTAAAATAGATATCATAAGGAATGACAAAAATAATGATGTAGAACTGACACTGCAAGTGTCTCACTCTCCCCTAACAATGGATAGAAATGAACCACCTCTACTAATTACTGTGGCAAACAAATGAACAAATACACACACAAACGATATGTTTTTAAAAACTGTTTCTTACAATTTAGAATCTTTGAATGAGCGAACAAGAATCTGGTCCCGGTTTTTGACTTCGCTCAGAGAGTTTGCATCTGGAAGCACCACTAGTGCAGGTAGAACTGACCCCTTGCGATGGGGCAAGTCCACCAACATGAGTTTGCCAACAAGTTCTTGATGCCGTCCCCGATACATCGCTCGGCGGGGAGATTCTCCTTCAGAAATTTCCTCTCCATCATCACTATCAGCACTGGAAAAACAAGAATATCCCACAGATACAAACACTACCAATGACTTAAAACATCCAATGCCATAAGTTGACAACATTTAATGATGAGATTTTCTGGATCATTTAACAAAGAGAACTAATTTGTGAAACAAAACCTATGAAGAGAAATTACTACTGGCTGGCCAGGATTAGAATCGGAAATAAAATGTTCAATTCCTAAATTGGCAGAGCAGAAATAAAATGAAAGAAAATAATGAGTTAAAATATATTCCAAATTCACTGATCATTTCAAGATAAATAATAAAGAGTTGAAACTCCTGAGCGCTGTGATTACCATGTATTTCTGCTGTGATCAGTCCAAGCTTTAGTTTCAATATAAGATAGCTATGTCAATAAATCAATGAAGTGAAAGGTCATGATCTTTGCTTGGAAAAAAAACAAAAAACAACAGACAAAATCTCTAACACATTGCTTACTCGTTTTTTCTCTTAGCCTTTTTGTTCTGTAACACTGGTGTGCCAAAATGCTCAGGGTGTGACAAAGGCAAATTGTCCAGTGTCTGCAAATGGAAACAATAAAGAAAAATATATATCAGCTATCTCTTTTAAGTTAAAGTAGTAACATCAGACTTGCCTACCCTCATAACAGCGGAGGAGGGATATCTGACTCAAAAAGGAGGGAAAATCAGGGGGAAGGAGGGAAATTTACCGACCTATAGTTTCTACCTAGCATTACATTGTATTACACAACAAACCAATAGAACATCCGCATGTGAACTTAAGGTTCCATTCCATATAAATATTACACAATAATTAGATCTGCATTTCTTATATTCTTTGCAGATTCATAACATAGTGAACAGTTTTACTTTAAATTAATTCAAGTATAGATCTAGTGCATTTTGCACTATTCACAAAATTTTAGAAAATTCATTGCACAAATTTCTATTCTTTTGTGCCGTCGTCTTACATTTCTGAAGAAGGCGGGCTACCACTTCACTATTGGGTGGGAAGGGGAGTACATGGTAGGTTCACGGTCAGCCAACATCCCCCCTTTCCCTTTGATCCAATGCTCTGACCACTGACCAGCGTTTCACATCTGCTTCTGCATGTTACAATTAGTAATATTGAACAACGGAACCAAAAGCTTGCCTATTCCCGATGTAGATCTAGTTGGAACTAGATATTATAGATTTAGTTCTTTAACGGACGAGGCTGTAACTAGATCTAATGAGAGTCGCTGGGACGGTAGCGATTGCAAGTAAGAGAACCGAAACCTCAGTTCACAATGCCGACGAGAGGTAAAATTAAATTATCATCCGGCACTTCCGGCGAAACGAAATCGAGACAACTGAAAACAGGCACAGCCGTTCCAATGTCGGAGAAACAAAAAAAATCGGAATACAGCGCAGGCAATCGGAAGAATCGGAAGGACAGGAATTTGTGGGGGAAAATCGGAATATTCCGATAAAATCGGAATAAATGGCAGGTCTGAGTTAGGCGTAACAGTCATTTCATAGACAGAAAATAGCCCATGAGTGAGACAACCTCCGTCACGAGTGCTGGCAGGGACATTCGAATAGAATGATAGACCGGTCAAATTTCACAACAAAATTATGTTGGAATCGCCGAGACTCGCTCTTTTTTTTTTTTTTTTTTTTGATCCCGCTTATATAAAGTCAGCAGACAAGACCAGTAGGCTTACATGATGATACACGTCATGGGCAGCTCGTCGTCTTCTGTCCAATGGCGTACGTGTAAAGATATAATTCTATTCTAAGCTAAACAGGTCGTCAGCATCCGACCAGACTTTTGAGTGAAAGATCCCAGGATGAATCTATATTGCTTACATCGTGGTCGGCAACAGGCAGACAAAGTGAAAACATAAAACGAGAGGCGGAATGGGACACCACGGTTAATTAAAGATTTCAGTTCAAAAGGGAACTACACGGGTGATCGAGGGCCAAGCGATGATCAGATCATGAATGACGGGCGCACGTGAACGATCACTTAGCATGAGGGCGGGACGGACGGGGTATAATACATAACACTACATGTCCGGACTGGGCTACATCATGTACTGTTGGCCAAGCAGTTTGTTTTTCTTAAGCCTTTCAATCCAAAGAAAGTAGGATTATCTTGGCTTTTAGAAGTTGCCAACTTTTGCTAAGAAATTTTGTGGGCAAAAATTTGGAAATTTTGCCTGGACAGCGGCACGCAGCCTACTCTTTCATTGATTTTGAACTGCCAAGAGTTCTTTAACGTGCGTAACGTACACACGGGACCTCCGAAATATATTCGCCCTTATCTGAGAAGGCTAGACATCGGGCTTCCCCACCCACTGGAAGCCAGGGGACCGTTGGGTCACTGAAAAAATGTGGATTTTCGATCTTCATGTCCTTCCATCCTCCGATGCAGGCCCCGCGAGTCGATCCCGGCCCGTTTTCTCCATGAGCAGACGCCATACCACAGAGCCACTGCATCCCCCTACAGTTGGCCTCCTGTCAGACACAGGCCTTGGCAACGGCAGCAGGCAGGACCACTGCCTATAGCAGTTTTCTTGCTGGACTGTGAGTGAGAACTATACTCCGGCCGCATTCAGAATGATGCCAAAGCATGAAATGCGGAAAAACTAGTATAAACTATCCGAATATCTGAATGCGGGATTTTTTTATTCCCCGCAAGGGATCGCCGGATACTGTGTTGAAATGCGGGATGATCCCGCGTAAGGCGGGAAGGTAGGCAGGTCTGTAACATGAATGTAAAATATTCAAACACTAAGATATGATATGCAATATTTCTTGACAAAAATTTAAAACCTGAAACTTCTAATATATTGCTGCAAAGTCACCTAGACCACCCATTCAAATAAGAAATCATTTTATTTCAGTTCCATTCCAGCATTTATATGACTCATTTTAATTGAGATTCTTGTGCTAAAATTTGAGTAAAAGTTTAAGTAATGCTAAATGAATAAAAGTTTGCAAGAGCATTACGGATCTGCATTTGCCCCAGCTCATGTGAAGAAAAAAAAGATTTGCTCTCACAAAGGAATGATTTAAAATTTGGAAATACATCTTTAAAAAGAACACTCTTTGTGTTGTCTTAAATGCAGAATAAATACAAACAAATTCAAGGACAATGCTGGACAAAAATGTTTTTTCCAGTCAGCCTCACCTCACTTTCAATGAAGTGTTTATCTCCTTTTAAACACAATTGAGTTCTCCTCAAAGTGCGTTCATCACCATCATCAAACACTGCAAAAGAAGCAACAAAAATCAGATTAAGCTTTTTTCCCTTCACTCAAAATTAAAGTGCTGATATCAACAACAAATCTAGTGGTAAATCTATGTGATCTAAATAACCCGAGCATTTCATTTAAATCAAAATGAAATTCCATGTCAAAATCTCTAGTATTTTCTAAAAATTACAGAATGGACATTAAATCATCCACACAATTACTGTCCAAACAATGAAGCAATAGTTCTTCTTGATAAAATTGTTGTTTAAACTTTTTCTTACAATACCAAGGAAGTCGTTATAATGCGCATGCAGTCATAATATATGAAGAACAAATATTAAAAAAAATAACTCACCAACAGTGTATGTACTGTGATCTAGCATTTTGTTGATAGTTGCTTCCACTGGTTGACCAGTGTCTGGATGTTTCACTTCAACCACTGCTCCTAACTGCAGAAAGATATACTTGTATATGAAAAAAAAAATGAACATTCACAATGCTGATATCACTTCCATTAAGTCAAGCTTTTCTTCTCTGAGTTACCTGCCACTAAACAACATGCTTACTGCGTTATAATTCTACACAAAACCTCTTAGGAGGTAAGTTGAAATAATAAACAATTGTCTTTTCTAAAAACCAAGTTTTAAATTCGACAAACTGGGTTGTTTCCAATAAAAAAATGGAAGAGAGAAAGATTCAATGTCTAATTATCAAGGCTTTCCACTTACAAGATGATCAGTGTTAACTGCACCTCTCTGACTACTGAGCTTTGAATGTGTATCAATCCATTGTATACACTTACCTTAACAGCACCCTTTACTTCATCATCATTTACAAACATACTAGACTGTCCATCTTTCACCAATACCTGTAAGAGTAAAGATATGTAATATATATACTGATATAAGAAGGTTTTTTCTGGAGGTTTAGACTTAGTATTAATATCTTCACATGTGCAGCAACTATTTGTGTTAAGCAGGTATTCAGTTATTGCACATTGTAAATGGAAGTACATTTTCTAAAGCCTGATTATCTGATGAAAATAAAATTTGCATCCCTCATAGTCATATGAAACTCTCACTGTTTCACAAAGAGATCAGTGCTATTCTTTTACTATAGCTGCAGAAGACTGATCATACTTCTATCATTTGTGAGATGGGATACTTTCTGAATTAAGATAATCATCATATCCATCTGTAGCACAAAACTTACCTTGCACTTCACAACACGGGTCACTGATTTGACTTTGGCTTCACAGAAGGCCCCTCTGTACTTCGCACTCACCTCCGTGCCCACAGGCAGAGATGGCGGCCCAAACCCCGGGTGGGCCTAAGAGAAAAGAAAGTAGTTATTACATATCAAACACACTCATAGGATGATACATCCATGAAACATTTGTTCTGTTTTTTTCACACTTACGAACTTCATTCAAAGTGTCTTAAAAAATACTCCACCTTGTCAACTTCATGTGCATTAGATCCAACAAATGTTCTGTTCATATTATATCATTTTCGCATCTAAAAACATCTTTGCCAGGGAAGATGTCCATTTGCAACATAATCTTGCCAGGATAAAGATTATTTCTTTTGTAACTGCTAATCATAATGGCTATTGTGATAATCTATTAAAAATTATGGAGTTCCTAAGCATTAACCTAACCCCTACCCCTTGTCCACAAAGCAGCTGTGTCACTGCAACCTAAAGGAAATGAAATACATCTGGATCTAGATGTTTCTTGTGTTGCATTTTGTATGGAAATCTTCCCTTGCTACCCTCAGGATATTGAGTAATTTTGAAGGGAAAGTGGATGTAAACTAGCTGTGACAAGTGCCAGCTCAAGATAACCCCGGGCCTAATATGGGGCCACTCATCAGAATTAAATATAACAACACACACACACACACGACTGTGTATGCAGCACTAACGATGAAAGGCACTGCAGAAAGGTCTCTCTTGACTGTACTACGTACTAGAGATCGTGACAACTCATTCTCACATTGATTACACTGTTGTCAATGTCTTACACGACGGATTTGTTCTTCACATTACAATTTGTCCATATTCTCAAAAGTGACAGTGGTTATTTGTTAACGCCAAAGATAATACGATCCGCTGAGTTAAATGGCGATTCCTAGCTTCCTTTTCGTTAAAATCGTTCGGCCACTGCAAGTTCACAACCCGTCCTGGTCGTCAGGACAAGCCGCGTCAGCTGAACGAAGCGCAAAACTGCTAGCGTCGAATTCAAACGACTATCTTTCAGAACATATCACATGCGCTCAATTTGTGTCCAAGACAAACTCATTGCTTCAAGCACTACCTGCAGTAAAAATCTTACTCACAAATTCTTAAGGCTGTAAGTTTGACTCATTTCTAACAGTCAACATAACCCTTAAATTCATTGAATATCTTGTCGACGAACACACTGAAAGCGATAGCAAGAAGGGTCACTTTTCACGGCGATGGAAACAAAGAAGGAATGGCAACAAAGTAAAACTCAGAACTTACCATGAATTATCAAGGTTTTATCTATAGGTTATCAACCACAAATGAGAAAACCATTAATTTTGTATAGCTAGATGATTCAACAAGTTCGTGACAGGAACGGTTTTGAAGCGACGAAATCCATGAAGGGAACAACAACTCTACCTCCTACTTATCTCGACGCTGATTGGTCCATTGCCAAATGACCTAAAAATATGTCGTCCAATTGCGCCTCAATCATGCGCAGTCAAACTACACATCTGTGACCTTGGAATGGCGAACGGACTAGGAAGCTGCGTGACTGGATTCCAAATTTCTAATATACAAGGTAATTTCCAGGAACAAAACGTATTTGTACTGTAACTTGAGTATGTATAGTATAAAGTGCAGCTGAATTTGTAAGTTAACATTCCTGTGAACTTGATAAAATTATGGTTTTCTGTCGTCGTTTCCAAACTTTTCATCCGGGCAATTTACCTATTTATGTGGCCGACAGATGGCGCTCCCACCGGTGTATGTGTGTGTAGTGTGTAGCGCGTTTTTCCGCGTGCTGACACTTTAGACGAAACATTCGCACCGTGGGACTTCGGAGCCGGGTGACTGTGTTGGCTTGAGCATGAAGCGGTTGGATTTGCCTTCACTGACCGCGAACTCTTAGGTTTTATTATACGGCGCACATCATCGAATGCCAGTAATGGGAAGGGGGAATTAAATCTAAATCTAATTAAGAACATTGTAGTAGTAGATTTAGTAATTTGGGTCTAGAAAGAAACTGAATGAAAAGGAATCGAATGAAGGCTCTGTCAACTCAAACTTATTTTGAAGACAGGAGTGTCTCAGTACTCTCAGCTTTCTGATTCAGATTTATTCAGAATGTGGAGGGAGGAGGGGGGTGTCAGGATCGCAACCCTTTGTGTATTATTTTAGCAAAGAGATTTGAGGCAGTGAGGGTATATTAGTAATCAGAGATAGGCCCTTTCTGTCCATTAGTGTCATAAGGAGAGTGATAGTAAATGAATGGGAGAGAGCATGGAAATGTAAATGAGAAAAAGTAATGACATCTATGCAAAGATGTTGTGACTACCTGAAATGACCACCCTCCTCCATTTTCCATTCATAATTGGGCAAATAGCCAAAAACATAATGAGATAACTGGATTTTAAAAACTGCTATTTGTAGAATACTTACTAAGCAGGCATGTGTGCATATAGCACTATCCATATTAGTTTTTAAATGTTACCCCAATAAGTTGTTTGAAATTTATTATCATATTTTAGACATAATTTAATGTCATATTTTGGTCATCATTAGTTTCATTTATCTTGTTATCATTAATTAAGACTTGATTTTGTAATTTTTTTCTCTTACTTGCAGGAATGAAACAATTTCTGAAGAAGAGGACAAGGATGCTTGTGTACTTCTGCCTTTATGTACAGCCAGCCTTGTTGGATGCTCTCTTAGAACACACTGAAAAAAAGCAATAGTTCTCTTGCTGGTACTATGGAACTCGAAGACGTTTTTTTTTTTAAAATAATTTTTACAAGCACAGGAATGAGTAAGTTCTATCTATTTAAATGTCTGGAAAACAGGGATATTTTAGATCTGTAGCAAAACATTGCATGGGAAAACAAACATCTTTACAAAACTATGAAAGGAAGTAGGATAAGGTGGACAACATCAAAAAGAAGTAAGACTGAATATGAACAACATCAAAAGCCCATGTCATGTGATCTATCTATAGCATGCTATTATTGTGGGGAAATATCAAGGTAGGTTGCAGAGCATGATGAAATGAACAGTTTTTGAAGGGCAACTCTGATTTAGGCTCACATTCTGGCTCAATTACATTTTATTAGTATTTAAGGATGTACTTTCACATTACAACTGTTCTGCTAATTGAAGCAATGAATTGAATATGTTAAACTATACATTCTTACACATTCATATTTTCAAAGCTTCTGTGTTCAAAACATAATCTCTTTTAACTGCATCTGCAACTCAAATGTTTTCCAAACTGTTATTTTGTCATAATTTGTTTAAAAAACTGTCGACATTTCAGAGGATGAAAATGATGATGACAGCTATAGAGAGAGAGAGTTCACCATTGGTGGTAACCCATTTTTACAAGATATTCATTGGATTAAAACCAAGGATGGACAATGCTTGTTGCTATAACTGGCTTTAAATAATTCAAGGTAATGTAATGTTTGGAACAGTTAAAATGCTCTGAGTTTTAAGCAGCAACAAATCAGAGGGCTTGCTCTGAATCTCACATTTTGCATGAGATTGAAGTGAATGCTCCATTTGCCAAACATTAGTTGCCTTATATTTTAATTATAGAGAAACCTGGTTCTTTATGTTACTTTGTGAAAAACTCTGTACTGTTAGCAATGCATGAAATCCAGGTGATTTTAGTGCAGGCTATTATTACCATTATGAGGCCAGTCAACATGACAGACAGAGAAACTTTCAATGCATTTTAGTTTTTACTGGCCCCGCAGAAATTCGTTTTTGCAACTTTTGCACGAATTCGTGCACTGCGCAATTTTTACAAATTTTTGCAACCTTTTGCAACTTCTATCAATTTTCGCAACTTTTAAGCGAATTTTATCAAAATAGAAGAAAATAAAGATAAAATGAATTTTAACATTTTTTTTTTTTTTTTGATCATCATTTCTCTTCACAATACCGACATTCATGATAGATAGGCCTAGGCACGCTTGTAGGCCTATCTGGCATGGCCATATTCAATTCTTCAGCTTTCAAAGATCAAATTGAGGCCTAGCCTTGTCAGGCCGAGCGATCTAGATCTAGAAATCTAGATCTGGTCTGTACTTTAGTTCATGTATCTGGGGCATGATTTTG
>JBCEWB010000014.1:1037626-1053332 GCA_039654565.1 Peronia peronii | reverse complement strand
GTACTCCTAAAAACGTCTGACACAAATTTCGCAAGTTATTTCTCTTAGACCGTAGTAAAAAATGCGATCGTAATGGGGATATGCGCTGGCCCGGAACAGTTCCGGGCGAAGCAGTGAACGGGTTAAGAGAAAACAAAAACCCAAAATCGCATTTTTTGAGCAAAATCCAAATTTCAGGACCCACCCCCCTCCTTAAGTTTTTAATTTAAAATCTTTTTGTTTTGATTTTTTCAAGTTTTCCTGATAAATGCAGCACTGAGTATGGTTGCCTACTGGTTGATCTCTCGAGAAATATTTATCGTAAAGCAAAAAAAAAAAAAAGAAGAAGAAAAAAATGAGACAAGAGAAGTACATCAAGACATGCTTTTATGTGTCAAGTGTGACATATCAGTCGCTGGAGGTGCCTGTGATATCCAGCATACTAGAAGAGAATCCATGACCTTTGTGGGAGATTTTTTAAATATAGGTGAAACCGATACTCGTCTGTGACTCAAAACGTGCACACCTTGCTGTTGGTATTTCGGATGATTAAATGGACTGTTACTCAAAGAAAACCTGTTTGGTGTTTTAAATTTGAATGTGTCATTTTGTCTGATGTACAATTTGGATCAAACACTCTCTTGAGTTTACCATTCAGTTAGTATCACCTTTTAGAATATCGTCAAACATAAGTTTTTTTTTTTTTTTTGGTTCTGTGTAAGTAGAAATACAGATTATTATGCAACAATGTTGTGTGCCAAATTTCATATGGATACATTCAGCAGTTTTCAAGTCCAGACGCCTTTTATGGGTTGAAAATTCAACTCTGCTACAGAACTATGGTTATCACTGATAATCTACGGATTTCTGACATGACAGTTTAGTGTGAAAGTTGATTAGATAACAATTAAAAGTTTGCGAAAACCTGCAGATCCACACTGTGTAGGCTATTAGATCTACTAAATGAAACTGATGGTTATTCAATGGTCATGCCTCACGGTCTGTACACTAGTCGGGCACACCCCACCCTCCTCCCCCCTGATAGCCCATTTCCCGTTTACGCTTTCGTGTATACATCACAAGCACTTGCGGTCAAATATGCTAAAAATGGTTTCACGGGAAATCCCACTTTATTTTGGTTTATGTGTGATGAACCTTGGCCCACACCTGCGATATAGTGAATTTTGTAATGAGATTTTTCAGTCACATGCCAGAGATGTCAAACTTCTGACTTTAGTTGGAAATCGGACTTTCTGGTTGTCGCCTACTTTATTTTTGGCTGGTAGGCCTAAGCCGGCTGCAGCAGATCTTTGAATATGAAACAAGTGCTGCACGGCGAATGCGAAAATGGAAGTACAATAATCCCGCGCATGGTCGTTGCGACGGCAGATCAGGCTATCGGTTGAGGGGTTGTTTAAGATTTTAGAACACGACATTTGTTGCGCTCACTTCCTCAAATCCAATAATATTCAGTCAACCGATCCTGCGGCAGAAATAAATGATGGCGGTGGCCAAATCTAGATCTAGCATTTTTCTCTCTTAGTTATATCTAGATCTAGTCCTAGAGGTCTAGATCTAATCCATGTAGTAGATCCAGATGTAGGGGTGATAGCTTTGAGCTGTTGATCTCTAGATCTAGGCAGCCATTGAGGAATTTCCTGAGCAAGTTGATCCGAATCATAATTTGTCTGTGCATATCAGGTGACAGATTTCAGCAAGCATCAGTTGAGAGAACTAAAGAGTTGCCGCTCAGCAATAAATCAGCATTTTTTAAGAACCGAGTGTTGCTGCTTATTTTACATAGAGCGCAATGAGTAGCCAAGTATATGTATTACATTTCCTTTAGCTCTATTCACATTAATAATAATGATGTTTTAAATAGAATGTCAGCATAGAGCTGCCCAACCTTATTGTCAAAATAATTTTTCTATATTTATGCTTTGTTTCTGGTTGAATGGATGACTACTGAAAATTGAGCTAGATTACTGATAAAACCACTGATTTGAATTTCTGAAGGTTTGCAGCTCTGGATTTTGTTGCAGATTTATAGTGTAGATGTCCTCTCACCATGGGTTTCTCACTTTACATTTCAGGGCAGGGTTAAAGAAAATTGGAAACATGGCAAATGATAATGCTCTGATAGATGCTGAGACTGCAGTGATGACCACTTATGACTTTCTCAACTCGAGCAATGTTGTCGATGATGACGATGACTTGAGGTATTTTTCCGTTAGGATTTAAACTGAAAGTGATCATGTTGGCATTTGTATTGTTAACTGAGAATGTGTCAGACTTAAAGATTCCTTTAAGTTGCCAGATAATTTAAGAAGGTTGTTATAACATATTTGTAGCAGTAGATTTTTCTGCATCATTACTTGCTTGCTCTAGAACTGTTTTGTTAGTAAGATTACTCAATTTTTTTTTTTAAAAAAAAAAAGGAAAGAAAAAGAAAGAAAGCATGTGCAGGTATATTATCATTCCTAGTATCAATGGGCAAATGAATGCCTTTTCACATATGCCTTTGCTGTAGGCCAATGGTAAGAATAGGCATTTTATCTGTTTTTAAAAATGTGATTAACCATATCTTTGGCCTGATCGCTTAGAATGAGACATCTGTTAACCTAAAATCTTTTTGTTTCATTCACAGTGATGAAAATGAAGATGGAATGGCAGCTGATGATGATGCTGATGAAAGGCTAGAGAGAAAAGGAATCAAACTAAAGGTTTATTTATGAATTTATTTTTTTAAAATTAAGATTTCTATCTTTTTTTCATTTCTCATCTGGTAAAATAAGACAGCATGATACGTGATGATGATTCTTATTTCAGAGCTGTGGCAGATGTCATTTTACAGATTTGATGGGAAAAGAAACAGTTTCATTTTAAGTATTTTGTGTGAACACTTGTAAGAAAATGCAGAGGCATTATTTTGCAGTGGCTGATCTATGAGATTAGAAAGCTCATCTTTTTACACTGGATGCCCAGTCCAATGAGAGAAATTCATACCATAGAACTATTCATGTTGTGTCATGATTTTGCATGAAACGATGAATTCAGAGACATTTTGCAAATTTATGAGGGGAAAAAGGTTAGATTGTGTATCATGAGGAGTATGAATCAAATAATTTCCAGCATGGGTTAAGCTTAAAAGTTGCTCATTTTTATGTGATCTGACTCAAATCTCTTCCTGTTCTTTTTCTTATTGTTGTTGTCTGCTTTTACATATCATATTCAATATGATCTGTTTCCTCAGACTGACACCAATGAAAGCTTAGCAGGGTTGGATGACAATGACCCAGACACTGTGGAGGCTTTGGCTGAGTTTCATTTTTTGGAAAAGGAGATTGGGGAGGTATCGGGTGAGTATCCGTGCATTGTGACTTCTTGTGACTGATGCAATGTAGTGACACAATCTTCTCTTTCAGCTGCCTTCACATTCCCCTGGCTACATTCTAGGCCATGTTGAATCCAATCACTTGTTTCAAAACATGAGGGTTTGATTTAGCTATGGCCAGAAAAATTGTGTTTCATTGTTGTTTGCCATCTCAGAGTTCATCTCCATTCATTGATTTGCAAGAAAATTTTCCTTTTTTCTTTAGTGATAATTTGAAAGAAAAGTTTACAAATGTGTATATTAGGAATTACAACTTTTCAAAGCATAAGACAATATCACTTTCATATAGTGGTGAACTTATTTAAACTGAAGCATTCAGACCACTACCTTTGTGCAGCACCTTTTCTTGCATATCTTTGTCTCGTGCGCTACGTGTGTGTCGATTGTTGTGACTTGACTGTGCATTAAAAACCATCATATCAGCTCATCTATTATTCACCTGTTTGTCAGTAGCACTGTCCTTGGGTTTTCAAAGTGTTTGGCCATATTTGGTAACAGGAAGGAAAATAACAAAAAAAAAAAAAAAAGAGAAATTGTGTTTTGTGTTTTATAAAGTCAGGTGAGATATCTAAACCAAACTATTTGAATCGTTAAATGTGGTACTGTTTTAAATAAATAAAATTCAAATAATGAGCAATTAGTATCAATCTTATTTAAAATTTCAGGATGATATTTGTAGGTTACTTTGACTATTAAATTGATCATTTATTTTCTGTTGATTGGAAGTAGTCTTGCTACTTTTGAAATACCTTGTTATAAACATCTTTGTTGACCCAAATAGCCTGCACCAGATTTGCCCGCTGGTTATACCATGTCAGTCATCTGTAGTCTCAATAAACATGCACCTTCAGACTTTCCTCTGTAACATTTCCTTTTTTGTTTGTTTGTTCGTTTTTGAGGGGGAAAGGTTTTCCTCATGGCTTGTTTATACATTTTTTTTTTTTTCCTTCTGCTGTGTTATTATTATTTTTTTTTTCATTAGATTAATTTGGCCTTGCTTTTTTTCCTCATCTCCCACAGTCTTAAGCAACTTGATCCCATGGAGGTTTCTTTGAAAAATACTTTCCTTATGATTTTTTTCATGAGAAAATATACTTCATTTTATTCATTATATTATTTTTTCCAGAGCATTTGATAGGTAATTGCCTAAAAATACATTTGACAGTGATTGAATTTGCAGGATAATATTGGTGGCACATTTGAGAGATTCATTCATAATTTCAGCACACTTTTGTTTCTTTTAACTGACGTGGTTTGGTTTAGAATTTAGATTATCGCTGTTGACAATTTCTGTAAGCTGTAGATACAAAGGATACATAAAAATTATCATCAAACTGAAAAATGAAAAGATGGGAATAGAGCATTTTGAGTGAATTATGAAAAAATAGCAGTTCTGTTAGGGTTCTATATAGAGATATTTGAGAGGGAGATTTGTTGAATGCATTTCTTGAGCTATTCTAGCAAGAGAGAGGATTGACAGTGTTAAACAAAAGCCGTGTTTGAGGAAACAATTACAAAAACAGATTTTGATACATTATCATGTATTTATATTTTTTGGTGATTATTAAAATTCTGACAGTTTCACATTTTGTCATATCAGATCCATCATGATTTTCAAATCAAGAGCTAGGTTGATTTTATTTCCAAATCTGCAAATAAATGATATGCTAGTGAGCATGGAAAATCTGACATATAATGATGCCTTCAAGTCATTTTATTGTGAAACTGGTGTACTTGCCCTTTTTTTTTTCTTCCTGCTTCATTAGGAAAATTAGCTACAGCATGAAAAAAAAAGGAGATCCAGATTATATTCCAAGAGCTGGAAAATTTTACTTGTGGTAATTCTGTAACTGGGCTATTCATTAGTTTCATTTCAAGTGTTTTAGATGGCATAGCTATACTGATCTTGTTAACTAATAAAATCTGATTCTAAGTCTGTGTTTGGACATTCTTGGAGTCTGTGTTTCAGCATTCTTCAGACCAGTTCTGAATACAGATTGAAATATCATGATGGATCAGAGAACCTCCATAAAAAAGAGAAACTAGTCTATAACTGGAATTGGTGAAAAGAAAAAAGACATTAATTGGATACAGAATTTACTAACAGGTGTATTAATTGACAACAATTGAAAGATGCTTTGTAGCTATCACTCTGTGATAATCTAAACCTGCCCCAGTTGTCCAGATAATAGCTGTTACAAGGTTGAGTGGTCCTGTTTATTTTGCCCCGAGATCTCTGCTTGATAACAGAAAACACTCATTTGCATCTGATTAATGCTACATAATGGTTATATGATAACATCTTTTCTACATACGGATGGTGAAAAAGCTCTGACTAGCCGTAGGTCACAGGTAAAATCTAAAATCTGATACCAAAAGCCAAATAAGTGAGGGATTAGAAGGACAATAAGACAATCTAGAAAGGAAAGTTGATCAAGGAGCTGAAAATTTCTCTGATTTCTTAACGTCCTTTGTCTTTCTTTTTTTTTTTTTTGTTGTAAATATTTTGTGTCCCAGATCGTAAAGTCCACCTGTTTTGTGGCCTTATTTCCTGTGATTTTATTTTGTTTTTGAAGCAAATAAAAATATCCAACGTTAGGAGGTCAGTCACACATTAAAAAAAAAAAATTTATTTTTACAGTCTCTGAAATACAATTCCAGATTTTCTTTGTTTTTGTTTTGCCTGAAATAACATGGACTGCAAATGAGTTTTGCAGTATCAGTTGTTACATTTGTACATAGGTTTTTCTGTTCAATTGTCATCACATAGACAAATTTTATTTGTTAGTGAGATCAACTTTTTTCATTTTAGAAATAAACAGTAATTTTTATCATTGACAGTTCAGCCACGAATATTATGGCCAGTAAAGACTTAAGTCTGAAGAAGCAGGGCTCTCTTGTTATCTTTACTTTATTTTTTGTTCTCAACTTATTTTGTGAGCAGTGCCTAAACTAAGAGAAGACCTGAAACCCACTCTGTCAATAGATATCTGAAGTTTTTTGTAAGATATATATGCAAACTTCAGTGAGAAAAATGCTGTGCAGGAGTCTTATTTCTTATAACCATATGTGCCTGTTGATCCACCTCCGTGCCTAACTTTGTCTGAGTGTTGATGTGCTTGTCATGGTGTCACACAGAGAAGCACGACTCCACCTCCGGTGAGGACGAGGAGTGGGTAGTGGATCAGCGCCATATATCTGAACTCAAAGAGCAGTATAAAAAGGAGAGGAAGGGAAAGAAAAATAGTAAGTGTTGTAAAAAATGTATGCAGTTTCTGCTTGTTGAGTTATTTCTGTTTATTTCTTTGGACCAAAACAGTACTGATTTCCTTCAAGAATGAAATCATGCTTTTGGTAGGCACTGCAGAGGCCATGTGGCCACAGAATTTGATTAGTACTCAGTGGAATAACTACTGTTGACTTGCCAACAGTGTCCATTGTGATCATATTTGATAACAAAATGAATATTGAGACCATGTGGCCTGATGTCATTGTATTTTGTGTCATATACTGATGGTGCAATGTCATTAATAAAAAATGTTTTATCAGACCCAGAAAGACTTCCGGTCTTTTGTAGCTATTTAGCACAAAGGTTAATCTGCAGTATTTTTATTAAATGTGTTCAACAGCAAGTAATTCAAAGAATGCAGAAATGTTGGCTGTGCTTCAATTTTATACATATATAAAGATATAAAAAGATAAATATAATATTTGTGATCAGTAAGGATTCAAGGTTTTAGTTGAGCATATAGGGACAAAGTTGATGGGAAATAAGCTCTTGTTCTCTGTGTCAGAGGCCAATGTCTGTTGGTTTATACAGACATCACATCTTGGGCCAGGAAAAGGGTTTTGTTGTAGAAATAATATGAAATTGTGGTAGTAGGAGAGGTAGGGGATGATTGATACTTTGCCATTTGCAGCTTGTGACTAGTTCTGTAATGGAGGAGAGAAAAATTAATAGGATTTGCTTTTCAGTAGCCTAATGGAAAGAACTGTTTGAAACATGTTTTCATAGTTAATGAATAAACAAGATTTCATCAAAATTGGTACAATTGAAAGCACTGTCCCATGAACTTTTAAAGATCTATAAAAAAGATGAAAGAAAAAAACAATGTCAAAGATGAACATGTTTTCAAAATAGGAATAGATATCTGCATTGATGGAAAAGAAGACTCCTTTGTTTAACTCTTAGAGGGTGTATAATATTTCTGAATTTCGTAGTTCTGACCAGCAGACCTTATTTTTGATATTGTCAGACACAGGGGAGAGATTTGATTGATGAAGTGCTAGATTTCTACCAATATATCTCCAAGGTAGTTGATGAAGATGAAAGGTTTTTTAAAAAAAAAAAAATTACTTGAGTTGGAAATCTGAAAATAATAATAGAGGACTTTATAGATTGTCCTTACAATGTAAATGTTACGCACCAAATGTGATTGCTAAAGTAATCGATGAAGGAGATCATCTCTCTTAATCTGTTGTGCAGCATGGTCACCATCATCTTGTGGATTTTACCTCGTTAATTCTTGCCATCCTCATACTAAATGCATGTAGATGTTGTCTGCAGTTGCATGTACGAACGTGAAATAGAACCTTTTGAATGCCTTTTTGTACATTCAACAGGGAATGGCCATTGGAAGAAACGTACCATTTATTCTTTGTGCATCAGAAATGCTGAGGAAAAATAACAATATTGGAGAAACTAGAAATTTGCTTTTATAGTGCAGTTTTAAAAACAATCTTTCATAAATGTATATTGAAGAACAGATATCTGGACCTCTCTTTTTATTGGATGTGTTGTTTTGTTTAGATTTTTTATGTCAGCTTTAACCTTTTCAGCATTTAACTGTTAGCAATTCTTTGTAGCACGCAGATCTTTTGCAACATGAACCTGCACAGATTTGTTGTTCGCAATAATGGATGCCATTTATTTTATTTTATTTTTTTTCTGTTTACGTTGGTGCACGACTTCATTTCATTTACATCTTTTTTGGCTTGCTATGAATATATTTTTATTTTGTTCATTTATGTGTGAACGTTCGATTTGGTAGTCTTATTGCTCCTTTGCTCTGTGGCCATCGTGCCTTGCAGGGCCCTCACGAACCACCTTGCAGGCCATGCTTGCCAGTCTGGGTGGTGAGGATGATATGTCTGCAGTTGGCGATGGCTCTCTCTCACAAGAGGGTGATGACCGAGAGGAGGGTAGGATGTCCTATCTTGCAGCTTTGTACCTGATCTCTTTACCAAAGCTTCACCTGTTATATTATCCCTCTGCTACACTAACCCTGGGGCTGTGGGTTTTCTTTTCAACATATTGGGTCCTCAGCATAGATTTTGTAAAATTATAGAAATACCTGTAGATATAATTAAATGCCAGAAAAACAGCAAACATAGTAATATGTTGATCTTGATACAAATATGGTATATATTTATAAGAATAATGGATATAAACTGTATTGGGTAAATTATAAAAAAATCTGTATGTGGACAAGGCATATATCTAAAATAATAAGTAATTTCATGCTATAAGTAAAAAGTAGATAAAAAAAAAAAATCAACATAACCTGACTGCTGCAGTAAGAAACTACGCAGAAAATGAATTGATGTTGATGTTGGTACCTTGAAAATTGAGTGTTACTTTCCTGATTTAAATGATGATGGTGTGATTAAATTTGACTTGTTTTCAGAAATATTTTGGCAGTCAGAAGTTTGACTTTGTTGATGTGGTGCATGTCAACTACAATGTAGTTTAGTCTTGCATAAATTGAATTAATGAGGATAGTGTTCACAATTTAGCAGCCCTGTATGAAAAGTAGTAAGTTAGATGGGGTATGAAGTGTTAATGGTTTTTCACAAATTGGCACTTGTGAGCAATTCTTTTTCTGACTTTACTTCTCCACATATGGTAGGCACTTTGCATTCTAGTCAGAATTCGTTGAGAAATCTTGTTTTAAATCACTGCTTCAAGTTTTGTGCCTCATTCATATGCTTTTTGTTAAATTTGGGGTAAATATCAGTCATGAGCATTACATTATTCAAATTTATGTGGTAGCATATGTGGCAGCAATTAATTAACAATGAAACATCCAATTTTGAAACAACAAATTCAGCTGAAGAATAGGTTTTCAAAACTGGGTAAAATCAGTCATATGATAGGTAGTTACTGCATAAAGGTAGTTGTGTAATAGGATGGTGTTTCTTCAGCCAAAATTGTAGTGATTTTTTTGTGGGTTTTAATTATATTCTGATGTGTCAAGCAAGGTGTTGTTTCATTTTCTCCTTATTTTAGCTTTGCAGTATGACAGTGTATTGTTGCATCCAGTGTGAATTGAAGTGAAATAATTTCAATAGACATTGAATGAGCTAATGAATAAAATATCATCTGCTATAAAAAGGTTGAAGGAGTTTAGTCATAAATCATAAATACTGGCTTTCATTTTGAAAATCTGTTAAGCATTGTTGAATAACTGTAAGTTTCTCCATTGATTTATGGTAAATGTGAAAAATCTAGCAAAACCAATGAGATTAAAGGCTGATCTCAAGCTTTGTAAAGCATTGGATTGCATTATTGAATTATTGAATTTTAAAATATCTAAGATAAGTGTTATTATAATAGTTCTTCCTTTCATGTCAACCTGCGACCTTGTATTCATCATATGACTTGTTATGTACAAACCTGTAGTCATGATCTAATGTCAAACTAGAAAATAATTAGTCCATGGATTTTTTCCTGCCATTATGTCTAGCTGCCTTTTCAGTGACACTTGAGAATCCTGTTACACTGCTACAAATAGTGCGCCTTTATTCATACGCTTTTTATCATTTAATCGTGGAGGAAGATTAACTATATGAACAGTTTTTATTATTAATATTTCTGTTAGAAAATATCATCTTTTTATCACATTATCAAATAAGCATTGTTCAAATAATATTGTAATAGTGATCCAGTTTTCCACAAACTAGAATCTTAGTGTGGTTAAAACCTAATCTGATGAGATCATATGTCTCTGTTCTTGTATCTGTTATCAACTTCAAGATATTCGAGAGCAGTGGCAGTGGTTATGATAACTTTAGTTATGTCGAGTGGAAAACAGAATGTTTTCATTAAGAAGACATATCGTTTCTGTTATTCCTCTGTTCATTATGTATCGCCAGAATGTGTCCTCAAAATGATAGTCTGGACCCTGATATTTACAAAAAAAATGTTGTCTTCTGCCAGTCAAGTGATAGATCATTCTTTATTTGAGTAAGGATAATGGAATGTGAAAAACGCATCAGTGAAAATGAAAAGCAAAGCATTCTGTTAATAAATTTTTTAGGAAAATATACATATAATCTTTGTCGCCTTAGTATGCTAGTAATAAACAATATTGCCTCCAGCTCACGAGCATGGCAGAATGAAACAAAACAAATTTTTAAAAATCAGAAATTTATTGATTTGTTTGATCTATGCATGAAAAATAGCGCACCAACTTTGCATATGGCTGACTAGCATAAATGTACGCTTGATTAATGAAACATGCCTGTTATTTACTATGCTTTCTAACTGCTCTGATCCTTCCCCACCTGATATGTATGTATAGTTACTTCTTTTTTTTTTTCGATTGGAAGGAAACAGTGGCTTTCTGTAGTTTAGAAACGTGAAAATAACAGGTATTTTGCAGTGCATGGATGGCATGCTGGAAATCTGAAAATGTTTTTACTCAGAGATTTCTTGATGATTAGTGGACCAATGTAAAACAGAAAGCAGTAAACATCTATTAATAAGCATTAGATATTCAATCAGTTTTCCAGTTAGGAGTAATTGGTGTACAATATATTTAATCATTTTGAGATGCCCTGCCCAAGATAGGGTTTTGTTAAATAAATATAGTCACTGTTTTGAGCTATGGCTAGTGGGTAAACAAACAGATAAAATACATTTGACATTGTGAAGTCAAGGATTACATGATTCAGAGGATTGTCTTGTGTATCTTCCTTCCAGATGTGTCACCAGGCGGCCAGATCAACTATGCGCGCAAACCTATGATAGGACTGCCTGATGATGAAGACAATATTGATGGAGGCTTGGGTCTAGGAGAACTGGCAGGGCTGACAGTGAATAATGAAGCTGATCCCATGAATTACGATGTAATTTTTTCATACTACCAATTCAGTGCTTTTGTCCTACCTTGTCACATATTTCTCTAGTTTTCTATTAAGGAATGGAGAAAGTTTTGTAGATTTAAAAGACATTTTCTTAGAGCTGCTTATAATGCTATCAATAGTTAAACAGATTCTCCTTGCCCAGTTACGCTTCATTTTTCTACATTTACAAAATAACTGAAAGTCTCTGTGGTAAAACATAATTTGCAATTGTACATGAAATTTAGTGTATTTGATGTGTCAAAATTTGTGGGCTTAATTGACAGATGTAATTTATTGTAAACACTGACAAATAATTCTATTCATTATGACTTGCTGTTTTCAAGTTTCGGCATCGATATTGCTTTTCTCATCACATGGATGAGCTGCAGTCGGTTTCTGTCAGGCTGTAGATTCTAGAGAAGAGATGTCTTGTTAAATCAACATTAGTTTTGGTGTGGAGAAAAAAGAAAAACGATGATTTATATTGTACCCATGATACCAGATCAGAAGGGTTGTTCTAGAGGCTGTTTGACATTTAAATCAAAGACTATTCAACATGGCTTTGGAAATGTACTTTGTTCTCCACCTTGTTTGAACAATATTATCAGAAATTGTAAAATTTCTTATTTTTCTTTAGATATCAGCACCAAAAGAAGTTTATAGAAAAACATGGAATGCTAAATATACCCTGCGAAGGTAAGATATCACAGAGATTTTAGATGAAAATCTTTACCTGTTCTGAAATATATTTGAGATGCGACAAGATGAAGTTAAGTGCTGATCAGTTTCTGAGGATATAAAATTATAGGTATTATATTAAAGCTTATTCATTTCCCATTCTGGTCGTGAAAATGTTTTTGTTCTAGCTTGAGTAGAAGTCAAAATGTTTGGCAGTCAGAAACGATGGATGGGGGCCGCTGCTGTAACTGGATAAAGTGGAAAAATGGCCGATCAAGTGTATTAATCCTTATTAATTCTCATTTGTCATATCACTAGATTACACTTGTTGGACATAAATTCAGTATCTTCCAGCACATTTAACTATGGAATACATTTTTACATGGACATAAAGAGGGTTTTTGTTTGTTTGTTTGTTTTTTGTTTTTTTTTGTTAGAAATTCTATCACACTTGAAAAATATGGTGATTTTTTCTGGTCATGTCAGCTTGATAAGGGCTCTAATTTCACTGTGTCGCATCCATTTTCATTTTCAAAATTTGTTCTTTCTTAGGTCTATAAGTATTAAGAGGTATTACTGGATTTAAAGGAAGTCAGACCAAACCTGTAGTTTGAAGACTGAAATTATCGCTAGAATGGGATGTAAGATGGGCTTTCCTTCTAGCCTGAAGAGTTATTCAAACTGATATGACTTAATAGTATTAGAACATTATATAGAGATCCACTCCCAAAACAAACCTGTCTCTTGACATTCTGAAGATGAGAATGAACTGTATCTAAACAAGTGAACCTCATCTTAGAATAACTGGATCAAAGTGTATGATAAGGTGTCATATGCCAAATACTCTGAAATTTTCAAAATACTGAATAAAATATTTAATTTTAGAGTCGACTTATCAGAGAAATTTGAATATGCTTTTGTGAAGTGATATTTTAATTTGCTGAAATTATTATTTTCAGTCACTTTGATGGAGTACGGGCCTTAGCATTTCATCCTGTAGAACCAGTGTTGTTAACAGCATCAGAAGACCATACACTTAAATTATGGAATTTGCAGAAAACTGTCCCAGCCAAAAAGTAAGTAATTATCTTCCACACACACTCCCAGATCTGTGATAGATATTGTATTCAAAGTATTTTATGCCAAGGATGGTATTTTTAGTTGGCTGCCAGTGTTCCATATTTTGAAGAAGAATTATATATTGTTCTCATATTTGTAAATCCATAATCAATATGTCTATAAACCCATAGCCAGCTCTAAAATTTTACATTTAAAATTTTCCTGATGTCATAGTGGCAGATTTTCACACTATCATATCTGGAATTGACCATCAGATAGTATGTAATGTTGTTCGATGACTATTGAAAGTCTGCATGTGAGAACTAAATGCACACACAAATATCCGAAATCGTTTGTGGGTGAAGTCACTATCTGACATTTCACGAAAAAGGCCCTTGGAAACCTGCTTAAGATCAGAAAAAATGTATGGTCGCTGGTAACTTTTTATTCGACTCAACTCGAGGCGAATGTATGTTTTAAAAAAAATTCACACTCCTTTTTTTAATGCAAAGCTTTGGAACTGGTACTCCACAATAGATGTAATTATGTTGCAGTGGAACTCTGATATTAAGAAATCGAAGGGACCAGGATTTTATTTCTTAATATCTGAGACCATAAAACAGTGAGGACGACCCATACATTGACTCATCTTTACTATTATTTCCCCTGATAAGCGTCCCCTTACAAAATCTGCGCATGCTTTTTGCACGGAAAAATGTCTAACAATAACTTTTTTTTTTTAACAATGAAATATTGAAACTGGTAGACTACTGAACGAAATGTTTTACTCTGTGCTGAAAGCTAGAGTAATGTGCTGCAATGTATAGGTTAAGCAATAAACGCGGTTTAATTGATGGCCACTCGAAGACTCTGCGCGTGTTAGATCTATGATATCGCAGAACATTCCTTAGCATAGTAAGGATTACTCCTTGTCTCCCCCACCCGGCACGCCCTGCCCAAACCGCTTTACTTTTACCTATGACAAAGAAACACCGTCCTCACCCCAGGTTGTTTTACCTGGGCCTAGCCTATTGTATAAGTATCGCGCAAACGTTGTCTTGCTGGGAGGCATTGTTAGGAGTGAATGAACAAACAAAAAGCTGGTCGCGCGCTCAGTTTTACCATCTTCGGCGTGCCGCCACGTGGTTTTACTGGTCACTTCTGGGAAAATTATTTCTTTACAAGCGAGATAGGGAGGATTGGCATTTTGCAAATTCCAAGATTTTATTACAAGAAAGAATAAAGAAATAAAACTACATATTCTTTTCTTTATTACCGAAATTTCGCAACATCTGATTTTGTAATATCAGAGTTCCACTGTACCATGATTTAAAAAAAAAAAAAAATTATATTTGAAATACCAAACACAATATATGACTGTTTCAGAGCTGCCTCTCTAGATGTAGAGCCAGTTTATACGTTCCGCGCCCATGTGGGTCCGGTGCTCAGCTTAGCCGTAAGCCCCACGGGGGAGCAGTGCTACAGTGGGGGCATGGACACTACCATCAGATGTTGGAACATACCCAAGTCTGATATTGATCCCTATGACTCATTCGGTATGTACTTCTACATTCATCAGCTGTTGATATGTTGGAATTAGCCATCAAGATCGGACTGCAATGCCTCATACTTATATGGAAACTGAAGCTGCTTAATACTTGTCAAATGAAAATGTTTGCGGTGCATGTAAATTTATTTTGAAATGTTATAGATGTGCCATTTTGGCTCAACCAATAATTGTTTAAAGGCATTTATTGGCTTATTCAAAAAGGTGAAAACAATGTTCGAAGATTCCTTTTGTCCAGATTAGCTAGTCATGTTTATGTTAGATAACAGAAAATATTTCAAAAGAGAAAGACATGAGAATATTAAGGATGATCCTGGCAGATCACTGAGAGTGATGGTAAAGTCCAGGTGCTTCAAAGTTATTCAGGTGCACAAAGCATGAATAAAATAGGGGGAGGAGGAAAACTTTCATTAGAATGGTGTTACAATAAGCTTTGTATACTCCACAGATCCAAATGTTTTGTCGGATACTCTGGAAGCACATACAGATGCGGTCTGGGGTTTGTCAATACATAGTTCAAAGAACCAGCTGCTTTCCTGTTCAGCCGATGGCACAGTCCGCCTCTGGAATCCTGGCAGCAAATCTCCCCTCCTCAGCACATTCACTGTGGAATCGGGTAAATTATCTCTTTATGAATAATATATTCATGAGCTTTTGCTGCTTCTTGGCTTGTTTCATGTGATAATCTCTGGTTCAGTTTCCCTCTTACTGTGTGAAAATTGATGGTTTTGTGTGAAAAGAGGGGGGGGGGGATAAAAATGGGTCACAAAGAGGACATCCCTTATTTTTGCCCTGAGAAAAACTGGAATGATGAAACAGAAAAATAATTCGCTGCTAAAGTCTCCTCCCACCCAGAATTTCTAGGGGAAACAATTATGTATTTCATGTAATTTCAAATCCAT
>JBCEWB010000014.1:1002785-1013408 GCA_039654565.1 Peronia peronii | reverse complement strand
TCAGAAGCTGGCTTGAACAGCTGTGGGAGGCAACAGTTATCATGCTTGATCATCCTGGTAACAGAGAGGCAAGCAATTGAACTTTACCTGTCAACACAGTTTAATTTGACTATAATATAGAACAATAACTTGTACATACAAATTCCAAGTATACCTGTTGTGTATGTCATAACAGTTTGAAACTTTGATGTTACTTCTGTAATCAACATAAAAAAAAGAGGCAGAATGAGAGCGTGAAAAGATTTTTTAAAAAAAACGGAATGTAGAAAGAATGTTTGTTGCATCAGGCGTAACCTGGTTTCAATTCAGAGAGTACAATAGCTAGTTTGGAGATGCGTTGTCAGATTCCACTGAGGCTGAGACATATCGATAAACAACAGGTATCTTGCCGCCCTTTGATCTGTGAACCTAGGTACGATCGCAGACCAATTATAGCGTATTTTTGGTCACAGGAGCTGTTTGGGCGACCAGAGAACATGGTAAGAAGTTTATTATGCCTTTTCTTTTTCAGTGATGCCCTGATGATTTTTGTCATTGAGCCATATAGGCTACTAGCAAAGGATAGAAACTAGGACTTGATTTGCTTGTAACGTGTTCAGACTTCCATCAATACTGGAGCTTTATTTTTTTTTGGTTGAGTTAGCAGATATTGAAGCCACATTACTGGATTTTCATTTGCAAAGAATGAAGAAAAACATGAAGGTGATAAATGTTAGTTTCAGATCATATATCCTTTTTTTTTTTTTTCTTTGTTCATATGTTTGCAAGAACACCCATTTAAAATCGTGCATTGTCTATGTATAGTAATACAGACAGCTTTTTTTTTTTTTAATAGAAAAAGATAAGAAAGTTGGCTTTGGATTAGTAAAAATTTCACTTATTGACTCTTTGAAATTGTTTCTGTGTCACCTGCATTTATTATTTTTGAGTTGGAGTAGAAAATGCAACGCAACTGAGTATATTGCAGCTGATGCCACAGACAGAACAAGAAATTTGGTTTGGAGAAGGAGAATCACCAAGGGCATTAATACCTTGAAGGAACTCGAGTATTTGAAGAAGCCAGAACATTGATATATTCATGCCAAACATAGTCGCATGAAACATTAAGGGCCCTTCCAATGTCTCTTTTTTTTTGTTATGTCTGTTGTAGCTTTTTGTTCCTATGGGGGTCTTTGTCTTTTGCTGCTTGTGTACTTTAACCATTGTGATATCAATTCTGTGTTGTTGATTTTTTGAAACTTTTTTTGTGAAATATCCATTGCAGTTTTCTATATGCCTTAATGTGTCTGCATACATTGAATAATAGACGTGAGAGGGACATACGAAGATGTGTGTACGATTATATATGTAGGGAGAGAAAGAATGCTCAGGGAGAGCAAGGAGAAATAGTCTCAGCAGTAGGAAATTGTTTCAGCCAGTTCTGTTAAGGTACTTGTCCCTGCCAAACACAAGAGGTGTTAGACAAGCACTGTAAAGCAGGGGAAAAAAATCTCTTGCAGTCTTCACTTGAAACTTATTTTATTAAAAATTCTGAAAAATTCATGGTGTGAGAAAAATGTTTTCTTCTTATTGTAGTAATTTTATCTTTTTTTTTTTTTTTCGTGATGAATCTTTCAAATGGCAAGAAGGAAAGTGGTTAATTTTTTCTCTACACTGACTGTTCAGTACCTCTTGTGTCTGGCAAAGCGAAGTTCAAGCTGTTCAAAATGATCTCCCATTTAGACTCACAAGGTTTTAGTAGATATTTATGTTCAGGCATAGTACATTGCCAGTGACAAATATTTTATCCTATGTCCTTTTAGGACAGAGGTAGTTTATATTTATTTATTTTTATAGTTGGGACTTAATGATACTGTTTAACTCAAAACAAGGTGGGCACAGCTGAATACTCTCATCAAATATTGGATAAGCAGAAGTGGGCAATGGAGATGTGTGTTCACAAGAAAAGTAATTTTTTTTTTTTTTTTAAAATTTGAGATGTCTTTTTTTTTCTGGAAATGTAAGAACTGAACCACAGACAGATCAGTGTGAAGGAGGTTGTGCTTAGATGTGTAATTCTAAGATTGTACGTCATTTAAATCTTTTTTGTTTTGAATCACCAAAGTGTTGTGCATTTGTTTTTATTCACAGTATACATTATCTGTAATATCTGATCTCTGAATTGTGGTGATTCTAATAGTGCTTGTTAGACACTATGGAACTGAACCATATTATCACACTGTTCATTCAAAAGTATCGGCTTCCTCCACCAGCTGGTAAGTCTGTTGTGAAATCTTTTTGTTGAAAATTTGTTTCAGGTTGTGTTTTACTCAGTACCTTTAGGGTCATTGTAATTTTGTTGATTGATAGCTTGCAATTGACTGTTATTTTAATCAAGTAAATGACTTGGATTTAGCTCCGGAGATTGGGCAATGAATGCAGGAGAATGGATGGATGAGCAGACAATTTTAAACATGGGTAATTTTTTTTTTCAAATGTATATTAGTTTCTTGTACATTTCAAGATTACCAGCAATATTATGTAAGTGTCTGCCAAATTTGATTTGCAATGAGATTATACTGATGTGGTTCCTTTGTTTAGTATGATAGCGTCGGAGTCTTGTTTTCACATTAATAGAGAGTCTTGTTTTCACATTGACAGAGAATATTATCATTCCGAGTTTGATCCTGGAGCAGGAGCTGAAGGTAGATCTTCCTCATATCAAAGAGATCTAGTTTTAGGAAAGCAATATGCAGAGTCACAATTGCCTTGTGTCAGTGGTATTGCTCGGTGGTTTAATTTCATTAATATCCTAAAGATTAGTTTGATACTGGTGTGCCTGTGTATGTTAAGAAAAGAAAGGCAGAACAGGCTGCTGTTATTTTTTTTGTCTGAACAGCGCTGCATATCTTTCACTTGTACAAAGTCATGTATTTCTAGAGCTACAGCAACATTATGAGAAGTAAGAATGTGTGTCTGTTGCAATAGTTTCTAACAAGGGATAACTTGATGCACAGTGTACTCTGCCATTGCACCCAAAACTAAAGAGATGTAAAAACACAATGTATTTAAGTACAATAAAAAAGGAAATTAACACATTGTAAGACTGTTGACCCTTCCTTGTTTTGATATTGTTGCATATGTTTCCCAGTGGTAACATAGATTTTGGTCTGGTAAGTCACTGAGACATATATTTGTGTAAGCTGCTAATGAAATTAATGTGTGAATAAAACTTGGTTGCTTGCTGATAATTGATGAAATCTGGATTGTGCAGTGAAAAGATGCAATTGAATGACAACACAGAAGCAGTTTTCGTCAATTTGTTGCATTTCTTTTGAGTCAGATACAGCTCATTGTAACGTTCCAACTTTGTTTCATAGCTATAAATTTCTACAGAACATTTGTCCTTTTGTTTTACATGTGTGAATGTGATAGTTCACAATTATGAACATGAACAGATATTGTCGAGGAAAAAAGCACTGGACTGGGTCTCAAAAAGTCTTATGGTATCATCCTGACAAAATCTTTTTTTTTTTGGCTTTGTAGAGATGTGAAAGGCACCCACACTCTGAGAGAGAAACATTCAATTCAAGTCTTTCTTGTTCAAAGTCTGTAATGACTAGTATCTGTTTATTTCATAACTCCTAATATCTATTTTCTCAAGATATCTGTCATTTCTAAACAGTTTTTTTTTTTCTTTTGTTATCTATAGAAGTATTGATGAGAGAATCTGGCCAACAAATAAATAGGTTGTCTCATCTACTGAATTCCTCCCTGTATGTTCTCACAAGGGAATGTAAAGAATATTACATTTCCAAACTAGCAATTGAGAAGGACTCCTCTACAATTCTCATCTCCTTGTGACAGTCCCACACACAAGGAAGACTAGTGTAACCTTTCTCCTCCCAAAGTTGTACAATATTATAATAATATGTTCATGTACAGAGAAATGTAACCCTGAGTTATCTATCATTTATTGCAGAGATTATGTTTTATTCTTATACCTCAAATGGTACTATTCAGACCAGAAAAAGTTGTGATGCTTTTATGAATATTGCGTGTGTTTGTGTACAAGGATTATAATTGCTATCAACGAATACCGACAGTGTTTAATGAAACCATACCTATGGGTTAAGCTTGATTTGTCAATTTATCTAGCACTATAGTTTTTAACTTTAGTTTTCTGATTATCATTATAATTATTAGTATTATTCTTTTCATAAAGCTCAACGTTTCTTAATATGATGAACATTGTTCAAAGTCACCTGTTTTTCAGTAAATGAAGAAATGCCAATGTTTTTGACAAGCCTTATTACTTCCCTTTGCCGGGCACCAGGATGTTGAACGAGCAGCATAGAGGAGTAAATAACTTAACACTCATCATTTGAAATGTACATTATAAAAAATTGTATTCAAAATTCAGTGTATGAGGAAACTGTTTTCTTCATATCGTAATAATTTTAGCGATAAATTTTGTGATTAGTTTTTGAAATGACAAGAAGAAAAATGAGTTTTTCCTTCTTTATACTGTTTCTTCAACAACCCTTGTGTTTGGTAAAGTAATAGCGCTGGTCAAAAACAATGGCCATTGAGGATATGCACAAGAGTGAAAAGATTAATAGTGTATGTTATCAGATGCATGGGCATTACATACTATATTGCTATATTTGAATTGTAGAGGGCTCAAAGATATTCTTGAAGTAGTAAATCCATTTGCTTATTGGTAATGAAATAACCTCTCTTGTGGACAAGAGTAGTGGAATCATTTTATTTTATTTACTTTTGTCAGGTCATTATTAATACTGTTATGGTGTTGATGTAAACAACTTATTTTGGCACCTGTTTCAGTAAAGGCAAGGAGTTAATACTTAATATGTAGTCAGTCCGAATTTAGCTGTAGGAACTGATAGTTTTAGCTGAAGTGGTAAATCACAAGGCAGAACAGTAGTGTGGATGACAAAAATCCAATGGCTCTTGAGTTTTTGGCGGCAGTTTTGCCAGCTCTCACAGATACTTTGGCACTAGTGATGTATTGTCCTTCGTGCAGCAGGAAGAAAACAGGCGATGTTCAAACAGTTCGAAAGTTTATCAAATTGAAAATATAGCTGTACTTTTGAATTCAGTTTACAAAAATAGCAAAGTCTTCACGTATATATCCCTTTTTAGTGCTTCTTTTGTAATATAGAAAGTATCACAGAATATAAGGGTCATCACACCCTGTTATTAGTCTAGTACTGAGCAGGTAGAACTGTGTGGTGTAGATGTATGGCGGCGACCAGCACAAAATGCAGTTTTGCTGACAGTTTTGAATTTGAGTTGAAACCAATTAGTTTGTACTGAACATGTGTAGGACCCTTTATTTATAGAGCAGTTATCAGGAACAGTGACTGATATCATGTGAGCGGTAGATGAAAATTTATAATTTCACGTTCTTTTGTAAGCTAGCAAAAATAGCAAGCATTTCAAGAGCTCTGATTGTCATCACATTTAGCAGTCTGGTTGAGCAAAAATTGGTTATATTTTCGGACAGTTAACTTTCGTGTTTTTTGTTTTGTTTTTATAGTTATTATTATTTTGTTTGAAATATCACTGAAGTTATTTTAAGTTTTTCCTTTTTTTGTCTCTGTTGAACTGATTTTGTTGTTTATTCCTTTTCAGCAAAGTTTTCAAGTACCCACTATTTATGCCATTTAACCAACAACAGATAGGTATAGATTTAGGTTAGCAACATTGTTACAGTGATATGGTATAGTTTACATGTGTTTACTCCATGCATTCATAAGATGTTGAATCAGGAATGGAAGCTATTATGCTTTTGTAGCCAGAAATCTGTTCCCTTGTATGCATGCTGTCGGAAAGGTTTTGCTTTGTATGCAGTCTCAAAGGAAATCAAATGATAGAGTGCTGTGAATGCGGTGCTTGGATTTACCTCGTTAAGGAACATAGCATCGTTGACGGACCCAAAGACTTATAAAATCTGCATTTCTCTCTTCACCATATCTTTAGCTTCAGCTCTTTCTTAGCTACTTATATTATCGTTATTATAAAATGATTTACTTTTCCTTTTCTCTTTTAAAAATGTGATGACATAGTACAAAAAAAAACAAAAAAAAAACTCATGGTGAAAGGTAGTGTTTAGTGAGTGTCTATGCCCAAATGAAATTTGAAAGCAGCTATTCAAAAGGACTCTGAACGGACGGTTAAGTTGAGCATAATTGCCAGGTTCACTGTCAAATATCTCATAAAGATGTCAAGAGTCCTGCCCTCATTTAGTTAAATATTTAAAAACAGTTTTCAATGATAGAAGCTATGATTTTTCTATTCATTTCTTTGAGTTTGTGTGAATCTCATGCTTTGACACTAAAAGGGGCCAAATGTATTTGAAATCAACTCATCTAGACTGTATCATTCATGTAAGGTTAATCACCAGCTGAGGTTCTATAAAAGTAAATGAGTACCTATGAATCTTTTCTGGACATTTAGGGTAAAGTAATGTAAAATGGAGTTTCAGTACTATGTGGCAGATTCTTTAACCCCGGTTTTGGCTTCATAATTGTGGTACTTCTTAGATGTCACAATTCTTATGCGTTCATGGAGCCTAGTTATCAGATATTCTTTTTCAGTCAATTCATAGAAAAATAGAGACATTCAATAGAAATGCAAAAAAGATCAGAAAAGTGGTGATTGTAACATTTGAGCATTTCTTCCTTATCCAAAAAGCCAGTAACATCAAGTAATGTGACTTTCTGTTGAGATTTGTCAGAGAGGGAAAAGAACTTCAGTGACCACTTTATTGATAGAAAAGTTAATAGAACACTTATTTCTGATTCATATATTCATTGATTATTCCTGGGTGTTTTAAACACTGAATAGCATCACTGACAACACCTCTTGATGTCCTAATCAGTCACACTCGGACAATGATTGCCACAATTTTCATATTCAGAATCCTTAAGATTTGAAAAAAAAATTTTTTTTTTTTTTTGAAATAACATAATTTTATGTATTATTTTGTAAGATTTACATATACACACAGATAAAATTGATTTATCCTTTCACACTTGATGAGACACAGAGTTCATGCAAGAAACATTACACTCATGCATAGACAAAAATATCACAGATAGAAGATTTATCAAGTTTGTTATTGAAATTTAAAAGTAGAAGACTGGCATATTGGTCTATAATTATTCATTGAAAAACAGTGTAGAATTTAAATGGACTTGATGTCCCTCAAGAGCAAATTTTTTAAGAGGGGTCATTAAGTGATATGACTGAATCTTGGATAATTGTTGATCATCATCAGATGTTCGATTCTGCCATACATAAAACAGCCAAACATAATGTTGATTCAATGTAAGATTCTGCCCTGTGCCTGAGAAAAAATGGTATATAGGAGAGCCTTGCATGGACGAGAGAGCTTGTTGATCGTCTTATAAAATGCATTTGCTCATGTTGTGTAGTTTTTGCCAGTGGTATATCCTAGCTTGTAAAAATAACAACTGTCTGCAGATCACAAAAGAGATTTCATTCATGCCTGAGGATTCATACAATCACGATAGATGATTTTTTCCCCCCCTTAATTGCTGAGCAAATATGTGTGGGTTTTGAGAATTTCTGAAATTGCCTGTGTCACTTAATAGTCAGCTATGGCCTAGGCCATCTGTATCAGTTGAGTGTCCTTATATTGTGATATAATCTCCCTCAAGAAAGAGAAAGAACAGATGATAGCGTCTAGCCGGTACAATGTATATTTGCATACATGAATTACATTATAGTGTTAGATGCCAATGTATCGTCTCAGCACAGTATTATTGCCCAATTCATTTTTTTAGTGGTTTTCAAGAAACTTATTTTTCATGTCTAAAAAGTGTCATTTAGGTAGACTGAAAAAGAAAAACAAACAAACAAACAGAAAAATCAAATCAGACTGTTGTCTTTTTCCTGTTCGAGATGAGATCAGTACATTTAAGGCACACACCCCCCCCCCTCCCCCACCCCCCAGTCATCATCACCACCACAAAATAACTTGGGTAATTGTGCTTTGACTGTAACATTGCAGTGTCTATAGTAAATTCGTCTTGCTTGATCTGGTGAGGAAGCCAGAGCTCACAGATATTATATTATACACTGTGGTTAAATGGCCATCTTGGCCTTCCATCATGGGCTGTGATTTTCTGTAGATGTATTTGCTTCCAGGGTCAACGGAGATTGGCTGAAGTCCTGGGCCCAGTTCTTTACTCTCAGTTTCATTAGTATTTAGTTTTAGTTAGAAAAATTTTGACAAATACCATTTCCTTGAGTTTGACTGCTGAATGAAAGGTGACTGATGGCATAATTACAGTGACTGAGTGTTATATTATTTTATCATCATGGGTTCGTCATTCTCTGCCGAGGATAGAGGAAAGATGTCATCTTTGTTTTTTCTTATTATTATTTTATTTAGATATGTGTAAAATAAAATACCCAGAGCATATGCTTGCCATCTCACTTTTTTTTTTTTTTTTTAAACACTTCAAAAGTTGGTCTTTTGGTTTTAAACTCTGAATAAAACCATATTATTCAGTATGAACACATCATTGAATTTTGTCCCAATTGTGGCATGGAAGTACATATTTTTCATTTCAATACTGTAACACATGTATTATTAACAACTACATATAGCATGTATGTACATTTTGATGCTTCAATTTGCCTGCTGTTGCCTTAAGTTGTAAGTATATGTTTGTCTCTAGTAGCTTGTGTTCACATTTAAAAGAGCCTTTGAACTGTTTTCATCCTTTGTGTTTTAAATGTATTTCAAAGTAACCATTGACTGGACCCATAATATAATAGGGTCTTGTGGGTTTGACAGTTGCTGTCAGACCAGTGCAAAATTTAGACATTTAAAATACAATTGCCTTGTTAATTCGCACAAGGCCCACATTAGCAGACTGGACATTTGAAGCCAAACACATATTTGAGATTATGAAGAAAGCCTCAGCAGTCATAATTTTTACACAGTAATGTAATGAAATGGATGACCAACATTGTTGAAACATCAAATTCTTCTGTGAGGTGATCATAACATGGAAAGGGGTCATACTCGAGAGATGAAGAGTAGACAACATGTATATAATGTGTAATGATGGAAATTTAGATTGAGCAACGTTTTTACTACAGACAACCAAATATATGCCCAGATTATAAAACATTATTGTCCAGATGATAATGACAGTTTGTTCCTTTACAAGTGACTGTAAATTCTTTGAAAATTAGGTTCAGACTCCGCCTTTACTCACTTTATGTATCCTGTGCAACAGTTAAGTGACAAAGCTTTGTGCTCAAAAAGTTAATTGGCAGAATATAGGAATGAATATCATCACACACTAAAGCAAACCTGAGAATTGTGGTATACGATTATAAAGTTCTTTCCATTTTGGAAATTGAATCTATCAATTCAGGAAAATGACCATTCCACTGAAACTGAGGCCTAGATTTAGTTTTATTTTGTAAATTTGAATCCAGAGGAAGTTTAGATGAACACATCTAAAGATTCTAGATCTACTTCTGTCAAAGTGGCCAAATTTTACATATGACTGGCAGAGCCTCCATAGGTTTGTGTCAGTCAGTCACCAGTGGATGGCCAACACGGTAAGGAAACCATGTATAGATGATACATTTTCTTCTCCCAGTTCAATCACCCTGCATCCTTGCATTGGGAGGTCATGTACACTACCACTACCACACCTTCAAATGTTCTCATGATAATAAATTATATTTGTTGATAAAGTTTGTCATTGTCAGTGTCTTCTCTTGCATGCATGGTGAAATGTGGTCCTGTATCATTTGGAATGAGAGTCAGTGAGTGACCAAATGGGTAATAGCAGGCAATCTTTAACTGATCATTTTCAAAATAATCTGACATTTTGCTTATCGAGAAGTTACCCCATGTTTGATATAAGACTTTTGTAAATAATTATTTTGATTGAATATTGGCCAAATGATGAAAATATGTGAAAACAGCCTACAAGTCAGTGAAGTTACCCATTCTGATGTGTGTCAAACTGGAGAAAAAATTGTTTGCTCAAATATTAGGCCTTCTAAAAGTAATAACTGTCATGCTAGCGCAGGGGTTCCCAATCGGTGGGTCGCAACCCCTTTGCCATGGCACAAGAGGTCTCATAGCCTTGCTAGAAATGGCTTGGAATAAAATTACTGTAATTTCAAGTCATCAGTTACATTTGTTCTGCTCTTACATGTTTTTTTGTTTGTTTGGTTTTTTTATTTTTCTTTCCCTCTCCATCACAGAAAATAAAATGTAAATCAAATGTGGGTTTCAAGCTTTGTGGTCACGAGTGCAAAAATATTGGGAACTGCTGTGTTAGTATGAGGAAAAAGTCAAAGGTCAATTATTTGTGTGTAGAGCTATAGATGTCAGTGGAAAAGGAAAAAAAATATTTTACTTGGGATATTGAATCCAAATTACAAGAGCTAGAGATGGCTGCAGTTGGCAAACCCTTGTCTGTACTTCAGTGACATTATCGGAAGATTTTCATTATGACTGAGGATTGGAGTGATTACATTCTATATGACCTATTGCCAAGCAAGGACTGTTGAAATCTATCATGACAATTTCCACTGGATGGTGTCACATTCAACAGA
>JBCEWB010000014.1:992576-1002685 GCA_039654565.1 Peronia peronii | reverse complement strand
TATGTATGTATGTATGTATGTATGTATATATGTATGTATGTATGTATGTATGTATGTATGTATGTATGTATGTGTGTATGGATGGATGAATGGATGGATGGATGGATGGATGCTTGGATGGATGGATGGATGGATTTCTTTGGTCATGAAGGACCATGGACAATGTACCCTTAAGGCCTAGAGAAGCATGTCCTTTCATGGTCGTAGAGGCCAATGTTTGAGAGCCATGTCCTGCCACAGGAATTGCAGCTGAATCCGACGTGAGAGAAATTGCTTGGATGTTTCTTTCTCTCTTGTCCCTCTACTCTTGGAATCTCTTGGCCTCGCCAATTTCACTCCCACTGTGGCAGCTGATTTCCAGGATTCCCTGTTGTAGCTGGGTTTTCCTATGTTTGCACTCTAATTTGGCGAATGTTATGTCTCGTCTCCTATCCATGGATTCATAAGATCGTATGTTTAATTGTGGAGAGGTTTAGTCAATACTTTCTCCACCTATTGAAACACACATTTTCACTGATTAAAAGAAAAAAAATCACATCATGCTTTAAAAACTGCAGATTTTTCTCTATGACAAAATAAAGGAGAGATCACAGAAATACATACAATATTAGTATCAATTTCTCGAAAGAGAAATTTTCCAAGAAAACTGTGCTTTGTCAAAGAAAGTTAAAACTGTGGCCAAATCATGATCAGCCCACGAATTGTGTTTGGCTACCGAGGTCATGTGCTCCAGGCATGGGGTTCTCTCACTTTCACCAAATTTGACCATAAATTCGATGTAATGTTCACCGACCGTGCAATGCGACAGTCGTAAAGACACCGTGTGGCTTGACCAGCCGTGCAAATCCAGGACTATAAAACGACATGCAGCCGCTAATTTGGCACACGGGGGCTCGTACCATTTTGCCCATTTTATTAGCATTGTGGAGACACCATCGAGCCCACGTCTCCCTTCAGGCAACCCAAATTTGAATGGGCCAGTTATATTAATACACAAACCCATATATCTGCCACTTTGGCTCAGACACGTATAAAATAATCAGACACAGAATTTGAATATCTAATTCTTGTGAAATATATGTATGTCCCTCCATTATGCTGCCTCGTAAAGCTCCGTTAAGCCCATGCAAATGATGGGAGAGGTGATTTTCCGGCTGTATAACGTGGTAAAGTGCTCTGACCTTAACTCACGTGTCCGAGCGGTCACTCTGGATGACCACTTCCCCATCTGGCACTGACCAACGACGTTGAACAATGCGATTCCCTCTCGGCACCATCTCTCTAATGAGATGAACTAGAAGTACTGAACAAAGAAAACCAGTACCCTGGAGTGACTAAATTTGAGTTGTTCCCTGACGACAAATAGACAAGTTGAGAGGAGGGGAAATAGATAGCAAGATCAGGCATACCTACACAATTCCTTTCCTTCATTCTTTTCTCTTGTATTTTTACTTTCTTTCTTTCTTTCTTTCAACCTTTTCGCTCTCTTTCTTTCTTTCTCTCTTTTTTTGTTTTTGTTTTGTCTCTTTCTTTGTTTTCTCTTTTAAAAACCTGTGCCTTCTAATCTGCAAGATCAGAAAACAAAACAAAACAAAACAAAACTGCATAATTTTTTCTTCTTTTTTTTTTTTTAAACAACTTGTGCTTCTTGATCTGAAAGATTAGGGGAAAATGTTTACGCACCTTTTCTTTGAGAAGTTTTTTTCCTTTATTTGTATCATAAAATCAGATGATGCTATCATAGACTCAACATCAGAAAAGAAATATATAAAAAAGAAAAAGCGGCTGAGAAAATCACATCTTAGGTTATACGCATGTAAACGACGTAACAAATTATGACTGACTGAATCGATTTATCCAATGAGATCCATACTGGATTATGAGACAAGACAGCGATGGACATGTTCACCGTGGATACTGCGGAATCATCATCATCAGCCTGCATATTTGTTATTCTCAAATGTTTCTCAAAGACAAGATGCCATAATAATTAGCTGTGGAAATTTAAACGTCATTGAATCATACATATTCAGAAGTAGAATATTGGCATTGGACTGGCGAAAATCAATGTCTTCATGAAGATTGGAAGGTTTAACTACGATTTACAGTTCAGATTCCTGATCGCGCTGGATGAGCGTCCTCCCAGTTGTTCATATCTTGTGCCATATCATTAAGATTGCTGCAATGTTTGTAATATTTCTCCTGATGTGTTATGTCCAGTCTCGATTGACAAGGACATAATACATTTCAAAACATAAGAGTTTGTAACATTGAACCGTAGTAGTTAAAAATGTCCTTGGCTAATAGTGGTAGAGTATGTTTCTTTCTCTGTTATTTTCTCCTTAGATACCAGTTCCCGTGAGGTATTTGATACCAAATTATTCCGATTTAGAATGGGTAGCAATTTTTGCGCATGTTAAATGCCACTCTCTTAGCATTAGGAACATTTGATAAAAAACAATGCTTAGATCTTTTAGATGTGGAAAAAAAAAAAGGGGGGGGGGGCGGAAACAGAAGATGCAAATAGTCCTATTGCACCATCATCAATTGTCAGAAAAGCGAGAGATTCCGGATATCACGAGTGCTGAGAAGTATCGAGTGCATCACTCTTCCCTATCACACAGAGCGCTTCCTGCAGCGGAAGTGGCATTGATTACGCGGGGCAATTGAGAGCCCCAAAACTTTATAATTAAAGGCGATCAGGTAACCCTGACATCGCTCAGCGGCTGTAACTGTAACTGGCCCTCCGTCCTATATTTTCAACATTTCCCGTGCATGACGGACTACTCTCGCTAGCTGTCTCACCAAATGGTACTATCGATAGCAAACAGAGAGGAAGAGAGATGATGATGACAAGCCCATGGCACTAATAGCAATGATATGATGTCGCGCAGATTGTCCACAGATTCCTGCCTATTTGGGTTGCCTAATTTCCGAGTAACTGGAACAAGATCAGAGTCAAAATACTGTTTTGTTCAAGTTTCATTGGATGTGGAAACTTGATATCATAGGAAGTGCGTGTCGCTGATATCACGTAAGGATCCTTCTCCTTCTCTAGTGTCTCTCAGTACCATTACATCCTTCTCTCTATCCTTCTATACATTTACCTAATCTATCCATACCTCCCTTGTTTTCTCCCTATCCATCTATTCAACCGTATTTCCATTCTTTCACGCGTCTATCAACCCACAAATCTACAAAATCCAGCCATCCATCGATCCATCGATCCATCCATCGATCCATCCATCCGTCCATCCATCATCTATCGATCCATCGATCCATTCATCCATCCATCCATCCATCCATCCGTCCATTCATCCATCCGTCCGTCCATCCATCCATCCATCCATCCATCCATCCATCCATCCATCCATCCATCCATCCATTATTTTTCTCTGTGTTTATGCTGCAGTTAAACTTACCAAATAACACCCTCAGCCGTTTTATATGCCCCTTTTTTATGGTTTCAAATTTTATGGAGTGAAGAGAACCAGTGGGTGGGCCGTTTAAGAGGCAAAGGTCATCCATCCACCAGTATAAACAGTGACCGCCCTATAGCAACACAAGGGCCCTTGACCAATGTAAACACTTAGACTGGCCGATAATTCCTCTTCAGCCAGGCTGACACACCTCATTGTTTTGCTAATAGCTCGTGAAAAGAGAATCTGACACTGGTAATCCTCCTCGTCCTCTTCGCGATAATCCTAAGACCAACACGACTGGCCATTTAGAAGGAATTTCGAGTTGGAGAAAGCATCAGTTTACAGTCTGCCAGTGATAATGATGCCCAAGATTCTAAAGAGGTTCCTTGGCTGCCAAAATGTGTGACTTGGTAAATACACCACTGATTATTAGACATGTCGTTGTCAAATGACAAAAGATAAGGGGCCAACCAAATAATGTCAGTCCTTAAAGCCGGACGAAAGATTCTGGTCACTTTGATTGTATAATTATTTTTAACAAAAGCGTGCCATTTTTACTTTGTACACATTCTGTCCCTATTTTTTTTTCGTTTGTTGTTGTTTTGTTTATCCAGTTCCTCCCAGAAAGGAACAATTCCAAACTGGAGTCTTGGGGTAAAAACCAACAAATATCTATATCATTAGATACGGGGAGGATCGTGTATACATAACATGAAATTTCACTAATATGGTGGTAACAAAGGTGATATCTTAATGGTTTTCTCAGTTGACAAGTCATCTTCTGTTTCTTTCTAGCAGTCAGACCCGCTTACTTTTTTTTTTTATTATACATTAACATTATATGTTATTCATCTTAAATTGTAAAACCTTTTAAAATCCAAAATATTATTAAAAGGTACAGAAATAATAAAATGATTGATAGTTAATTTATTAAGTGGCTTCCTGACTGACACATCAAAGGGAGGTTTCAAAATTGTTTTGTTTCCTAGTCAAGTTCAACTTATTATCACCTGAATGGTATTAAATACTACTAAGCCAGATGTTGCATTTATTAACTTCTGTGATGATGATATCATCTAAGTTAACTGTTACATGTAGCCTCTGAAAGGATGATACATTATAGTCTTAATTCACTATCAGCGTAAGTAAAGAACGCCAGCTATAAAAAAACGCACAGACTTTAGCTCATCCAGGATGCTCTATTAACAGTGAGATAATTTCACATGATAACGTATATTTAGCCTATGTGGTGATGACATAACCCAACATTGTATTGTGTTACATTTAATTTAGCCTCTATGACGAATATACAACATATTATTCTAATAATGAGTAACAATAACCATATATTATAAAGAGCAGCTTGTGAAAAAGAAACTTACGAAAGACCGGATTCATCCCGGGTGGCCTTGTTTTGATAAGCCAGGTTGTCCTGGCCGCTTGGACAAATGAAATAAACCAGAGTACTTGCCCCTTGCCTAGTTAAGTTGTCTGCTCCTGCCAGCCCTGGCTGTGGACGGAAAGGGGAAACAATCCAGTGCGACAAGTTTATTTAATAGATACAGTCAACAAAAGGATGCCACTGTGTGGGCCACGGTTACCTTCTCTGGTCTTCCAGTGTTCCATTACATCCATGGGAGTTCAGGAGGCACACATTTTGTTTCGTTTTTTTTTCAATGAACAGCGCGCACGATTTACACCTTTGCAGATATTTTCAATCGACTGATTCAGTTTTATAAACTTGAGGCGAATTGTTCTCTACGTTTACAATGGTGTTGATTAAACAGTTGAACTTTTTGATATTTCGATTACATCTAAAAGAAAATAGTTCGAGCTTTTGAAAAAGCAGTGCAATCATAGTGATTGTGCTTTCCATATAATATGCTCGGAGACTTCCTGGTCTTTCTAACATTTTCCACCGATGAACAAACAGTGGATAATTTCAACTACTCTGAATTGAATTGCACATTTCTTTTATTTTTCTTTTCTTTCCTTCGTTATTCTGCACCCTAAAATTGTCGAATAACTCCAAAATTAATACATCGAATTTGGCACTTTCATAAAATGGAGTAAATAGCTGGTTCTATAAGTGGTAAAAACTAAGCTTTCTTAGTAAGATTTCGGCATCGGAAAGGTCTTCAGACTCTCGGAAAGGTAACTTTTATCAGTCTTTTGAATTCTCTTTCGTTTTGTCCTTTTACTCGGTATTAGTCAAAATGCGGTCCCACCAATAAAGTTCACCAATATCCCGTGAAATTCCATCCACCCATGTCCTTGGCAAGGCCAAGTAAGTTTGCTTCACTTCTTGGTTTGACCCTGTTAAAGTGGGTAGGAAATACGTGACTACAACTCTTCGCTGTTGGCCTATTGAACCTAGATGTCCTCCAAACAATAGTAGTGAGTTGTGTTAATGATTTAATGAAAAACGTCTGACGTACTTCCACTCTGGGTTTTTTCGCGAAATCTTGTGTTCTACCATTAGTAACTGGTAGCTCTTTCATTCTCCATGAAAAGTGGCCAGAAATGAACGGCTGAAAAAAGTGGACTTTCCACTCTCTATGTCTACATACTTATTATGCTCAGGAATCTTACGCAAGTGATATTATAACGTCTACCCAGTTCATACTTTATTCGTCATGGCAAAACCCTGTGGTAATAAAACACTGCATACTGGACTGCTTTTCTGTGGTTCATAAGACAAATAATTGAATTATCTTATTCCTTAATGGCAGAATCTTAAAGACTCAAAACATTACACACTAAATCTCATTTCCATGCTTTCTAAAAAGAATAGACGAATTTCTTAAGTAATGGCATAATTTAAATCTTGAGTAAACGTCCTGGCTGATCCAGATGGAAACAGTTCTGACGGGCTGGCGGGCATGTTAAAGCTAAATATTATTTAAACACTGGCCATGAAATGTGTATGCACCAGATCAGCACCGAGACGCTGAACTCATTAGTTTATGAGAAAATGCCTACCATTTGCTGGACAAATATACACTAGGGGCAAATTTACATCTCACCGTCTGGGACTGCACAGCCAGTGCAAAGCTGTACATGGCTGGAGTTTTAAGTTCACTGTTGCCGACTGTTCGAAATGTGCATAATATTAATCATTCTGACTGTTAGTTTGAGTAATAGGCTGAGGATTTTTTTATACATTGATCATTTTCTAATTTCTATTTTCTGAACGATAAAATCTTATCAAGACTCAGATTGATTTCATTGCATCTAAGAACTGCAGAAATTTATCTCAAGCATCAACGATATTTTTTCACATTTGCAACAGTTTTTCTTCAGCGTTGTTCTTGGTATTTCTGTCTATGTTACGCATTGTGAGTGAATGTATGTTTGCATGTATACCGTATCTCACCATCTGCGTTTGGAAATCCTAAAGTTTATGCGGTTTTATTGTTCCCATCTTATCTTATCTTTTACAAAGCTTTGCTAAAATTATTAGCACAGTAAGTTGCTTACCCAGTTATTAGGTCCTACCTAACACACAAAGACTGTTGTTTATTTATTATTTTGGATTTGAGTAAAATTCAAAGGCTAAAATTTTTAGGTAGGGGCTATTGCGGCCATGTTGCCACAAAAGACCAAAAGTCAATAATATGATTGAAACACAGACGAATGACTGTTGACTTGTGAACAGTGTTCACCACACATCTTTTTCAGTAACAAGATGAATCTGGCTGAAAATGTTCACCTGGACCAAACCCAAATCAATTTTCCACATGGCCGTAATAGTCACTCCGCAGTTTTTATACAGGCGAATTCATACACCATTCATTGCTACACTGTGATAGAAAAGTGAAAAAAAAAACAAAACCTGTCATTTCTTTGCTAAGAAATTTATAAGGTACCGGGCGGGAATAGGAAACCAAATTTAGTCCCTATCTTCTCTGTGGGACATTATGGTTTCTCTCGCGGATGTGCTTGCGGCAGAGGTTGGGTTGGCAGCGTCACTGCTGGAAGATGTTGGTAGCATGACTAGTGCAAACCTTGTACTGGTCTGCTATTTTTTTCGAGAACAAACATCAGTTATTTTATGTGTCTAGCAAATCTTTTTTGTTTGCTTGTTTGTTTTAATTCGTTTTTGTGCTACCCCGCCCCCCCCCCCCCCCTCTCCCTTCACGACCACACAAGAAAAAAAAAAAATTTTTTTTTTTGTTCAAATCGAGGAAAACTATAACAACACGACAGTGTTGGTCTGATTAAGGTTTTCGAAGTAAACCTTGAAAATTTGTGTTTAAGGAGGAAGACAGTAAACATTTCGGCCGTGAGTCACATGGGAGGTAAGCGAGGAATAATGATGGCCGATGAGCAGACGATCCAACAATAGTGACCCTGGCAAGGTCAAGTTTGACACTATTCACACAGCGGGGCCGGACGGGAAGGTCAAACAGCCACTGTCGCAGTGCAAACTTCCGCCTACACAAGCTGGAGCATCATCAACCTGCTTGTTTTTCCTAACCAAGACAACTATGACCATGGTCAAATGGCTTTCCCTTTCCTAGGTCGAAAACCCATAAATTAAAACTGAGCTGAAATCATAGTGAGAATCAATATCATTATAAAATGATTAATGTGCAACAAACATATCCATACAAGTACTGGGATTTAAATATTTAAAACCAGAACAACAATGTTTACGGAAAACAGAAAACAAGTAAATAATGAAAACAAAAGAAAGAGAAAAACGCACGCACACACACATACACGTACACACACTCTTACAAAGAAAACAAATTTTTAAAAAAGAAGAACAGATGCTCCTTTAGGCCTCTCCCCCAAATGTCTTCCCATCGAAACTGAAATCAAAATATTCATAAGTAAATCACATTGGGTGGTTGGGATGACATATTAGCTGTTTTTGAAATCTCAGACTTAAATACCACTCAGGCGAAGAGACAGTGACGGGATTGTTTCCCACTGCTGTCAACATGAACAAAAATCCAACAATCACTGGATTGTAACACAACATACAATGTTATAAATGCATAATGGAATCAATAACAGCAGCGAACAAATAAATAAACAAACAAACGAACAGCAGCATTAACAACATCAACAGCACCATCTATGACAAAGAAAAGAGGCAATATCAGAGGGCATCTTGTTATATACGAAAGATGGAGTAACATGTCACAAAAGAAAATATCTAAAGTTTCACAATTTTTTGTGATAGCTGTCACTGAAGAGGAGCTCATAAAACAACAAAATGGTATGAAATAAATGCACAAGATATGGTAGACCGAAAATGAGACTTAAACGATGAAGAACCCATTATTAGTTCAAAACAGAGACGTGTACTAAACCGCTTTTCTCTGGTGACATATTCGTGCTTTTATTTCCATCAATAGGCAATCAGTTCACAAAATGGTTAGAGAAAAAAACTTCATGAGGAGACAGGTCTCGGCTTTCCGTGCACACAAACAATGGCTACTTTAGAGAGCTCTTGAGATGCGCAGATTAACTCAAATTAAATGGGAATAACAGGACGGCCGGCGCTTAACTTGTAACAATGGAGATGAAAACAAACTGTAAACGTGCTTCATTGGTGGCATTCGCTGGTCAAACGTGTCAAGGGACAGTGAGTAAACCGAGCTTTTTTCAACATCTCTCCTGCCCGGCCAGCCAATCTGTCCATTGTCAAAACGCACAATTCTAGCACTATATTGGACTGTGGACAATCCTCACGATAATAGTCCTGGTTAGTCCAGAGATAATGCCCAAACCGTTCCTGTAATATTTATTTTCCCACTCTCATGGTTTGGGTGGAAACTTCTTTGGAAACAATAAAGAATATGTTAGAAAGTACAATCAAATGATAGTACTAGCTTTTTAAATTTCTTATTATAATAAATATTGTTATTATTATTATTATTACTAAAAACACAATTCGATTCGGCCATTCTGTTTGGAATGCAATGTTCTAACGTTAAGAACAGTTATGATTTTCACAACAAATTGTATCTTTTATGAAATATTATTTTTTCTTGGATGGACATTGTCTTTTAAACGAAGTACCGCAGGTTTTCGAACTGCCGTTTCATATAGTGTCGAGTTTCAGTTTTTATAGGGAATCAACGTATCTCTATTAGATCGTACATAATAATTCTTTGGAGATCAATTTCAGCAGTAAATTATCATGATGCTCCACTAGGTAAAGTACAATTTTTAAAAACCTGTTTTCAAATTTGCTGAATCGGTAATTTAGGATTGCAAAATTGATTGGTCACTTGCTACTTCAGCAACTGTTTGATAAAAGGTTATATTGCACATTCCTTGAAGGTGGGACATTCTTTAATCTACAATGTACAAAAGCTATGACATTACTGTTCTGTACATAGCTCTACTTTTTGTGATCAAAATTTACCTACAACCATCACTAAGTTAGGTAATTAAAGGCTGCCTGTAGCGAAAAGCATTAATATGTCTGAGATATCGAATAATCCAATTATTACATGTGTTCCTCATCTTCTCCTCAGGTGGAAATCCTGTAGTTATAATCTTAAGATAATCACAAGGATAGCTGTTATCGTATAGAATGATTGTCTATGTCGCATGGACTCGCATGTTTGTGTCTCGTACCTCTGAAAGTTTAGCTCAAGTCGCTGAAACTGTTCTTGTAAAGTTAGCTCAAGTCGCTGAAACTGTTCTTGTAAAGTTAGCTCAAGT
>JBCEWB010000014.1:971740-984231 GCA_039654565.1 Peronia peronii | reverse complement strand
CGCCATGAGGCAAGGTTACCAGTCTGAGTTCGTCAACACGGTAGTGATAAGTGGCGCGAAAAATATCCTGGGTCGGGGCCCTTACGTGTAGGGGTAAAAATCTCAGCCGGCTTGGCCCGTGGCCCGGCCTAACTCCCCGCCCCTGTGCAAAACCCTTGCCAAACACGTACGTGAGTGGGGCCTATAACAGAGGCCTGACCCCTTGCCAAACACGCACGTGAGTGGGGGCCATTACCCTAAGGTACCGGGCAGCCGTGGCGTGGTCTGAAATGGAAATGGCAAAATAAAATATGTTTTCAATATCTAAAAACGGAATAGGTTGCAGTCGGCTGCAGTACCACCTGTTGATGTGTTCATGTTATAGAACTTATATCTTGAAAACAGTATAGTACCAGGATAGTGTGAGTGAAATTAAGTGAAGTGTCATTGATTTATGGACATTTATTTGTTGTACTGACTATTACCACACAGTGGTCACAGTGTGAACTCAGTGGTTTAATGTGACTAGGTTTTCATTTTAGAACAATCACATTGCATCGTTTGGTTTGACTCGGGACATTGGATCGATCTGTATTTTAGAACTCCAGAGGAAACAAGTTCAACATCAGGCCAAGTGCGTTCAGGATGATTATGATTAGGTTAGATGTAGAGTTAGAGTTAGATTTAGATTTAGGATATGGGTAACGTAAGAGTTAAGATGAAATATAGGGTTTTTCCAATTACCCTGAAATATTTATTTACAGTATTAAGACCACAGTAATAATACCCAAAGACCACTGTTGACTTTTCTTTACCACCTGGTAACAATAGCCTCATCCTTTGGTTATTTGCTTTAATTCCTCGTGTGACACAAAATATTTTTTTTTCCTTTGGCTTTTTCATTTCTTCGCAAACCAGAACAGAACGGCCATTTTTATTTGGAAGGTTTAAGAAAATGCGAAAAATCTACTTGGCGAAAACGATCCTTTCAAATCTGTTGTTGAGGCTCCGCCGCAGCTGGTACGAAATTTGCGTGGGTTCGTTTGTGTGTGGCTATTTTCACCCCAGGGATTACAAGAAAAAATTAGACAGGTCTTCCTGGTAATTTACTGACCGCACCCCCGGGCATCTTTCCTGTGTTGATAATAAACACTAGTTTTAGCCCTGGAAAAAGGAGTAGGCGCTAGTGTGGAATAAGGTTTTCAGAGTCAATTAGAAATCTTGGGCAGTCCATTTTCACAGTTGCTCTCTCTCGTTTTCCTCCTCCTCTCTCTTCATTCGTCCCTTGCTTTCATAGTTATACGTGAACTCAGTGTATCTCTCTCCTTCGCTCATTTTTACTCTTTCTCTTCCTCACTCCTTTTTTTTTCTCTCTGTATCTCTCTTTCGCCGTTCTTGTTTTCATAATGATGTGCATACCATATTGATGTGTCTCTAGCTCTGTCTCCTTTACTCTTTTCTTATTGTCTTTTTCTCTATTAATTTCGCTAATTTACAGTCCTATTGAACTCTTCCTATGGAACACCTTATAGAAACAATGAGGATACAGTTTGATGTATGGCCCAAATTATAATCTTTTAAATCCTTTTGCCAACAATCTACATCATCGTCATAATATAAATATCAGCAATAACAGCATACAAACAACTCCCTCCCTCCCCTCCTCCCCACCCCCTTTCCTTTTTCCTCTGTCTCCTCCTAAACCCTTTCCCATCGTCTCTTGTGACTGACGTTCACCCAAAACGAATCTAGGGCTATTGGATTGAACGCAAAGTATGGGCTACTTTATAAAGTATCTCAAGTAACCTGAACTTGCTTCATATACACAGGAGAAAGAGCTGGAGTTTGAAGTACAACACACTACAGCAAGGCCCTCAGATAGATCATGAGAGTGGCAGGGGGTGAACGTGAGTCAAGGTGATTTTCATGTCAAGATGTACCTCTTGCCTATCCTGGGTCAAACAAGGACTATGTTCGAATGAGCACTGAGGAGGAATTTGAACCGAAGAAAGACAAAGAAGAAAAATGTTACCTAGCTGTATAACTAAATACGATCCTACTGATGGTTACAAAGAAATCTGAGAGTATGTCTACTTAATGAATGGATGGACATGAGAATAAACAAACAAGTGAATGCCGAACAGTTATGGCTTTAACAGTTTTCAACGAAGAAAGTGAACAAATGTAGAGTTTAAGTGTCTGAGTTAATAAAATAATGCTATACGACTGAATGAGTGGGTATGTGATTTAGAAATGAAATAAGAGTCATAGGCTAATAAATAAAGGCAGATCAACGTTTGAACCGATATAAGTTAAATAAAGGTAGATATGTGCTCAAAAGTGATATAAAAATAAGGAAATACAGTTAAGCTGGTAAAGTAATTACGGCATGTGACTGGTCCACGCCCATCCCCAAAACACTTAAGAAGAACCAGATAACATTTTAGCCACGGTCAGCACATGAACAGGGTTGTGGTTTAAAGGATGTTTACGCTGTACTTTTGCAAAAACCAGTAGAGCTGAGAAACAGTAGCAGAAGCAAAGTAAGAAAATGATTAAAACATTAAGTGTCTGTGTGGATATGTGGAAAGAAAGGGTATCACAGGAAGGGGGGAACAAAGAAACTGAAACTGACGGAAAGAGAAGAATAGCTGAGGCTGAGGAAGGGAAGGAGCGAGAGTGGCAGTTTCAAAACGGAGTATTCTAACTTACTTTGACAAAACGCTTTTTTTTTAAAATCACAGTTTAATTTTTTCTCGACTTATCCCAACAATACTTTTCACAATATTAGAAGACAATCTGTAGCATCGCTTCACTTCCTAAAAATTGCATTTTGTTCTCTATATCTTAAACGCGAGATGCCAAAACTAAATTGTGATTTTCTCAAAACGGACTGTTAGAGGAAAACGGCATTTATCAAACTACTCAGGAGTTGGGACGGCATCAACACTATCGAATATCGATATAATCCTCTTGTGCCTAACTGGTGGGTGACTTAACAGTATCAATCTGACACGTTGTGACCTGGCGGTCAAGCACCGGCTAAGAAATAGCTCTGAAGTAGGTATCAGCAGCTAACAATGATCGGCCTAATTCATGTTAAGAGAGAGCTGAACCAGTGCCTCCTTCGATAGAAAACTTTGACATAATATCAATGCCCGATTGTTGAAACAAAAATAAGGGCGTTCAAACTGAGTGGTTCGTGAGTTTTGCAGATACCCATGAGCAATGGATATTATAACATCTGCTTCATAGCAGTTTATGACAATCGACTCATGAATTATGACGTCTCTACTTCCTCTTCCGCCGCCCTTTTTTCAAGAATTATGACGTCAGACTTCCGCGCCTGTCCCCTTTTTTACACGGAAGTTCAAACACAGCAGTAAACACAAGCAGAGAATTATGATGTCAGACTTCCGGCCCCCTTTTTTGCACGGAAGTAAACACAAAACGGGGAATAGATACAGGTTTTAACGGACAATTATGGTATCTCATCTACATGAAATATTTCTCAGTGCAGCTCTCAAATATGGTGATAGACTTATAACTGAATTCCCGAAAATCTTTAATGAAAACGGTAATGCCTTGGTATGACCTCATTAATTTGAGCTTTGATAATTTAGTCATAACATGACAGTATCTATTATGAAAATAATTTGACTTGAGCTTCAGCATTCCTTATCTCGGAATAACATTCAGACCACGTTACTGAACGCTGCTCCGTTCTAGCTCGGCATCTTTTTTGGTCAGTGTGTCTTGGTTTGATTAAATTTTTAAAAATTTTATATTTTCGTCATTTCACCAAAGGCATTTTCAAGTGTGAAACTTGCTGAAGGGCTCAATAGCTCCTAATCCCAAATGGACCTTGAAACCACATGAGTGAACATTGCTCTATTTTGGCTATGAAGTAGAGGACCACCCTTTTGAGCTAAGTTTCAGTGTCCATTATATCTCAAGTTTGCCTGTATATACAGCTAGCACTTAGTGCACTCAACTGCTCATCACCGAAAGGGTCGACAGTTCACACTGCACATCAGTCCAGTGTACACAATCACAGTGCCAGCAAGCATGAGTGATTTGCCTGGTGCTCATGTTCCTACTGTTTGTTTGAGCAGCGAGTTCCACCTAGACCTCAGTACACACAAGAATCAGTGAGGTTTGATTACCGTTATCGCTTTTCTTCAATCCTCTCAGCTGTTTCTACTCCGGATTTACACATCGCTCTTCGATTTCCCTGGAAATCTAATTAGAGCAGCACAAATAAAGTCTAGTGGCTCGATCAATCCGTTCTCCTTCCTTTAGAGCCCATGACGTTTTTCTCTCCTTAAGAGCCCTCTACTTTTCTCCTTCCTTAAGAGCCCCTTACCTATTTCCAGCCTCAAGAGCTCCTTACTTTCTTGGAGGGCGTACTTCACGTTCCTCATCTTAACCATTTGAGAGCCTGTAAGACAACTGCAAGAATTTTGAGCGCTTATTTAAAGCCGATAGATCTGACTGGTTCCACTTTTGTCCAAATAGAACTATATTTTTTCAGGAACCATATAAGTATCTGACCCTCTGACACAGGTTGTGAAAAAAGATAACAAAACAACAAGATGCTTGACATATTGCGGTGATGAATAAGGAACCTGTTTACTGCCGGGACCCGTGGCGTTATTCTCGATTGTCTGTTTACTTGCTGCAAACATTTTTTATCAGTGGTGACCGGAAGTTTTCTACACGTATGAAATATTTGCAGTAACCAGAGCTATGAGGCAGGGCATCTCAAAATTATAGTGATCATGATTTTGGTAATATAAGAATTAATCAACATGCAAAATCCCACCCAGCTTTCTCTCCTTCAGTATTTCTCTCTGCTAGCTTTTTACATTGAGGGCCCTTTTTTAATCCACTTTATTTATACATGTACCCTTACTCTTTAAGCATAATGGATCCCTTGCCCTTCCTCGCGTCTTCTCGCTAATCACTCCGCAAGTTCATTTCTCTAGTGGAATCTTTTATACCGACAAGCCACAAGTCTTTGTCTTTTCCCTCCTCTCTCTCTCTCTCTTTGTTTTTATCTGGGAGTTTCTTTTTATTTTTTCAGAGGCCCTATAATTTGTTATTGGGCTGGACAAGAGTAGATGGTTTCTGTGGAGATCTGCCCATGGTAAATTAAACTTTTGAATTCTTAACTTCTTCCTGCGAATTATGGCTTGCACTGAATCCACAGTTTATATTGTAAATGTTTAACTGACATTGCTTTTATCTGTATACCATCAAATCGTACTCAGAAACATCTGTTTTTCCTCACAGATTTCCAACTGCTTTCTTCTCTCTTGTTTTTGTTATAGATTTTGTTATATATTTATTACTTTTCCATTAATTGGTTTCTTTACTTTTTCGGGAGTCACTTTTTTAAAATTATTTTTTTAAATAGTTTTTTTTCCTCTCTTCGCTTTTTTTTGGTCCTAGATCTATGAATTTCTCTTTCTTCCAATTTCCAACTCTCAATGGCTCACGCGAGGATCGCAGCTATGGTGACATGTTTGTAAATTGCACTTCTACCCTCTTTCATCACTCCAGACGGGAAAAACAGGAAAAGCCTTTTTTCTAAACTTTATCAATCTCTTCCACCCCGCTCACAATCTCTCCCTCTCCCCGCCCCCCTCCTCTCCCCCACACCCTCTAACGCAATGTTTCTCTTCTTCCTCAGGACAGGAAACTATGGCAAGAATTACACTTAAAGAACATGCTTTTATCCCTGGATGGTATTCACTCACTTGTACACACACACACACTCTCTTTCACAAACACACACATATATACACATAAAGACATACGAGCGCTCACACAGGGCTATAAATCGACAAGCTCACAAACGAACAAACATATGTAAAAACACAGACCAGAGATTTAGAAACCTGCACACACATCCATAAGCCTACACATATTTACACAACTACATGCATATACATATAAACAGCCTCTCTCCAAGCTCTTTCAAGATATGTCATTGTGGTTACAAGCTCACTGTGTCTGATTACATATCCTTTTTTTTCATCATTTGGTAAGGCTTTAAACGTTGCAGTTCTAACATAAACGCTCGTCTGCAGCAGGGAAAACCTTAGCTAAATCTGTAAAATTGAACCTGAAGTGTTGGGAGTTTACGCTTCGTGGAAAATGAACTGCGATGAGAGAAGGGGCGAGTTTGGAGCGTGGCAGAGTATGAATGAAGATAAACAGATTTAATACCAATTTATGTGAAGTTGATGCGTTTTAAATCCAGTATGATACAGAATGACGTTAGATAAATTTGATGGGTGTAATTTATGTATAGATCTATAGACAGCGTGGGGCAATTTTTTTTTCTGTAAAGTATATTGTGAGAAAAGAAGAAGGAGAAACGGAAAGATGGAGAGAGGGAAGGAGTGAAGAAAACGATCAGACTGAAATAAACTTAAATGAAGAAAAACAAGAAAGGGAAAAAAAAGGACAAAGCAGAGAGAAGGGAAGAGAGTAAGACCCATGTACAGACACACCCACACCCACATACAAAGACACGAAGACACATCTACAGAAACACAGATTTACAAATGGAAGCACGATCGATAAATAAAAAATAAACATAGTTATGAAGCAAAAAACACATGGAGAAAGAAAAAGGGAGAAATGAATGAGATGGACAGACAAATGGGCGGAAAGAGAGAGGGAATGACGAGAGAGGTGTAACAAAGTTCTAAGTAGAGTATACAGGAAAACACAGGAAATGTGAGCCTATGTGTCTGCAGAATGATGCATGACTTATGTGAGCCTAGTCCAGCAGCCCATCTGTCCACAGACAATGTATCGATATCACAATTATAGCAAAAAGAGGTAATTTGATAGATGAATGTGACAAATGATTCATTACTGACAAATGCAATGCTGAAAATTACTGCACAACTCTAGCTATGTTTAACGAGAAGATAAACTCAGTTTAAACTAATCGCAGGTAGTTCCTTAGCAGAAATAGATATACAAAAAATAGATGGAGAGATATACAGAGATAGACAGACAGACACATAGATAGATAGATAGATAGATAGATAGATAGATAGATAGATAGATAGATAGGTAAGTAGGTAGGTAGGTAGGTAGGTAGGTAGGTAAGAAGGTAGGTAGGTGGGTGGGTAGGTAGGCTTCAGTGTTGACGTTACGTTCGACACTGTATTGAGATAACTGCTTTGTACAGTTAACTTCTATCATGCATCAGACTGGAATGTGTTTTATATAGCTATATGGCAGTCCGTTGACAGCATTTTGGAGATCCCGAAGCCAAAGAACATCAAATCCCCAGTGATCTACCTCGCTTTGTTAACTTGATCGCTCTGTCTCCAGAAGGGAGTTCTGTTGCCCAGGGTGCCGACATGCAACGGTCTCAGAAGGCCTGGCCTGGTCTCCGTTCTTTGCCTCTCTCATACAATCTGATCTGGCAGTTCAGAAGAGAAGGAAACTCCCACCCCGTTTTAAAATTCTCCTGTTAGTGGACTGGGGACACCACAAGAGACTGGATGCGTGCCGCTCCTGTTTCATTGACAAAGTTTCAATTGAAAAAGAAAGTTCTCGTGTAGTTGCCAGTAAAGAAACCTACCATCTTTTTTTTTTTTTCTCGAATCTTGCTTTGGTGAGTCATTTTCCTTCAAATATAGCAACGTTTCTTTATAAAAATTGTCGGATAGACTTGCATTTTTGAAACCATTTCAAGAAATCGAAGTTAGAAAACCCGCAGCGATTCAACTTAGTAAGCTGAGCTACGCATACATTTTCCAAGCCGCAAAAACTGCTTTAATATTTTTTTTTTCATTATTGGTGTAAAATTCGGAATAGCCAGAAAGACGGTTTGGATGCTGTAGGGGCAAGGACAGTCACTCGTGAGTGTCTTGCAGTTTCGACAATATCTACAAAATAGTTTTGTGTTTTGTTTTGTTTTGTTTCAGTGCAAAAATTGTTCGTCTCTAATGATACATATGAGGACTACTTTTGCCTATTCCCTGCTCTCTGAATGAAGCTGAACGACTTATTGTTATATGATCTTTTATAAGAACATATCTCTTATTTTAACTCGAGTCCGTGGTTTGAGCAATGCTAAATCACTATGACTAGAAATTGAAGGTATTCTAGAATATGTCTCGGAATGGTCTCAGCTCCTTTTGTAGTAGTAGTAGTTGTTGTTGTTGTTGTTGTTGTTATTGTTGTTTTTGTTGTTGTTACTGTTGTTTTTGTTGTTGTTTTGTTGACTCTCCATTTAAATATAATATATGTTAAGTTGTAGAAAAAAGAAGTTAAATAATGAAGCAAATGCTCGGAAAATGTCAAGATTACATTGTTGTATCCTTTCATAAGTTTGTCGTAGCCATGAGGATACCCTCGGGTAACATGTGTTTATCAAGTTATCACCCAGACACGTGCGCATTCTTCAAAGACAAAAAAGGATCGATGTAAAGTCATGTTGCCATTGATTAAACTGCTCATGTTAAAAAAATATACTAGCACCCAGAGGCTGTGAAAATGGCTTGCCTTTGGTTTTTGTATTCTGAAATCTCAACTTTTTAGTTGGTGGGAAAACATGCAGATCAAGTTAATTTGTAGATGACCTCGATCAATACTAACCGGAATTTGTATCATAACCGCAACAATTTGTTGATTTTATCTAATTTTGGCGTTTTCATAGCCCCACGCCATGGAACTGAAAGCCTGGTCCAATTCTGTTGAAAGAGACACTTGCTAACGAAATTTGCCGGAGATTCCCGGACGTTCCCGCAATTCACCGCAATCATGGAAACGTGTTTTGCCTGCGAGCATTTCGGAGGGAAAATTAGATTGAGTCCTGTGTTCCGCGGGCCTTCTCCGGCCGTTGCCTTGTGGGTAAATACATTCCACGGACGAAATAATCGTGTTGCAGACCTCCACGCGACGTTTATAATTGGACATACCACTCCTACTTTTTCTACAGCTGTCCCAACCTGCACTGTCTCTCCTCTGAGTAGACATTTCTCTCACAAACTAGGACATCCATCGCTGTTTTTTCTATCATTTCCGAGACACTGGTGTCGCAGGAAAGTACCCTAGCATTTCCTCTAAATTCCGTTCCTAAAATTCGAGCGAATTTCAGCTCTTATATCACGGCTCCAAATTGCGAGGAAAGGAAATTTACAATATGGCTTGTGACACCCCTCCAAAACATTTGTCATTTTTGTCTAGCGTTTCAAACATGTGGGGGAAAATGGGACTGAAAATGGAGGCGAAAGGGATAGGTTTTTACTCAGAGAAATTGGTCTGAATGTCATTTTGTGGTTAGATTTGTGTTGTTTCTGCAGCGGATTATGAGGGATTGGGCACTGGTAGTGATGAAGATAGACATATTGGTTGTGAAACCCATCATGGTCTTCATGGCGTATACTACACTGTTTATAAGATACAGTTCCTATAAAATTTTATTGTAAGTGTTCAATCCGTTCTTTCTTTCTTGTCCTCTTTTTCTCTCTCTCCCCCCCCCCTCTCCCTCTCTCGTTCTAACTATCTATCAGTCTATCCATCTATCTGTTTCTCGGTCTGTTTATCATGTCTGTCTACTTGTCTTTATATCTGTCCCCTACCTGCTAGCCTTTCTGTGTCTATCTGTCTGTCCATCTGTCTCTCTCTCTCTCTCACACACACACACACACACATGCGACGAATTATTTATTTCATCTGCTTATTTTTGTGACTTGTAAACATCACGGTCTTTTTTTTTTCGAAGAACAATGTCCACACACAAAATTGATAAAAATTGGGTATGGTCTCATGGTGTAACCCACCCCCCTCCCGTGTGCGGTCTTTCCCCAACCAGCCAGGGGATGGTTACCGGCGGACAGACACTGTAACATTGACAGCTTGTCTTGCACTTCGGGACACATAATCGATGGTGGTGAGAGCGGTAAGAGCAGTTGTTAGGACTCGGAATCTGACAGCTCTTTGACAGCTCTTACCTTCCTGGGGTGAGGGGAGGGGGGCGGCTCCGGGGACCGGCGGGGAGGGGGGGGGATAGAGATTGGGAAAATGGGGGATAGGGGTGGGGGAGGGGTTAAGAGCAGAGTGAGGCAGGGATGGGCCTATGGGGGGCGGAGGGGAAGGGAAGGTATTAAGTTGGGTATGGCTAGAAAGGGTATGTTGAGGGTGATTTGGGGGGCAGATAGGAGGCCTGCAAAACGAGGGGAAGGAGAGAAACAGAGGGAAGGGTCGGGTAGAGCTGGATGGAGTGGGTATGTTGAGGGCTGTCTGAAGTGTTTATCCCTTTAATGAGGTATTGCGTCGGCTTACTGACAGACAGGCATACATGCATATCTATATATATACATGCATACACTCACGCGCGCACACATACTCTGGCTCTCATTCACTCACTCACAGACACTTATACCTAGTAACAACAGACACGGCAAGTTTAGCTGCCTTATAGCGAAGGGCTAGTGAGTGAAATGAGAGAGACGTTCATACTCACACGCATGTATCTACGCACAAGCACACACGCACACACACACATTTCCCATGGAGTGCCATCCTCGACATTCCAGGGGAGACATCTCTTCTTGCTCTTTCTCTCTCTCTCTTCTTGCTCCTGTCTTCTGTCCCGCTCTCTTTCGTCTCTTCTTCTTGATGTGTAAACGCATCTTACCGTGTTTGACACAATATAGCCGTAATCGTGCTGATGTGTCGTTAACCCCAACACAACACAACACACACACATACCTCTTCAAGTCATCGTAAGTGACTTAGAAATATGGCAGAGAGCACGTTCGTGAATGCGCCCGTTCATGCACGCACATAGAACGCATACACATCTATTCAAATGATCCATATTAAATGAGAAATCTTCCAATGAGCACATATGGAGTATTTATCGGCTGAAGGAGACATTATATAGCCTCATAGACAAATATGCGTACATGCATAATCCTGTTCATTTCAGGATTTGTTTGTTTGTTTGTTTGTTTGTTTTAGCAAAAAATGAAACACGTATTCATAAAAACAATATTTACTTGGTCATGGCCTGTCACCATTTTGAATGGCTTACACTTATACTCTGTAGTCTTTTTAAAACTTTTATTTCTCAGAAATAATTATGAATAAATTCCAAATTATTATATCAGAGATATATATCGAGGACTCCGAACATTAGTGTTCACACTATGTTAAGTACCAGGATCTTGAGGTATAGGAAGATAATCCTGGTTATAAAGAGCATGTGTTTATATGAGAATGGAATTTCTGAAAGGTAAAACTACTAATACTGAACTTCTACATTGTCTTAACAAACTGGCATTTTTGTAACACTAACGGTAATTGTCTGAGACAGTGCAGAGGGCTAGAGAGCCCGGCAGCCTGCTTAATGAAGCTGTAGGCTAAAGAAATGACACTAAGTAGGTTTGAATTGACTGATTGTAGGGGTGGCTATTTACAGCTGCTTTTGAGTACTCCGATTTAAGTTTTAAGTCATGCCGTCTGGGTACTCAAGAACTATTGGACTTTTTTTTTTATCTATCGGTCAGTCTTTCTGTCGTTAATTCAATTTTCCCTTTCCTCCTGAAGAAGACATATATAATACTTGTTTAGTTTGGTGTCTGTCTATATATATGTATGTATGTATAGAGAGAGAGAGAGAGAGAGAGAGAGAATTTAAAATAAGTAAAAACAGACACAGAAGAAAAGAGTGGAAAGAAAGATGAACAAGAAAGCAGAGAAATTGAGGCGAGGATTTAAAGAGAAAGTGATAGAGACACTGATAGATAGAGAGATGGATACACAAACAGATAGACAGATAAACAGATAGACAGACAGGCAGACAAAAAAGGATGGACAGATAGGAAGGCAGATGGAATCACAGACAGACAAGCAATCAGGCAGACGGATGCAGTCACAGATAGACAGATGAAATCACAGATAGCTATTGCAGGCAGATAGTAAAACAGACAGACAGACCAAGATAATGTCGTATCTCTATACTCACGAATAGTACGTTTACAACAAACTGACTTGAAGTGGCATCTCGTATTTATCGTCTTTCACTGCGCCCGCTCAGTCAGTACCTGTCAGCCTCAGGACGTGCGGTGTTACCTGTCGATTTTGTATGAGTAGTCGCCCCTAGGCCTGTGCAACACCGTGTCGAAATCAAAGCGTATTTTTTCTCTAGGCAAGGAAGAACTTGTAAATGAGACCAGAGACAGCACTGAATACAGAGATATGAAAACATCTGTGGCTGTTTGTCTGTCTACCTGCCTGTCTTTTTGTCTGCCTGTTTGTCTGTCTGTGTCTGTCTGGTTGTATGTCTACCGCTTACTCTGTCTGTCATGTTCATCGTCTAATTGCCTGTCTAGCTAAATGTCGATCTGCTTGCCTGTCTGTCTGTCTGTCTGTTTGTTTGTCTGTCTGTCTGTCTGTATGTATGTATGTATGTATGTATGTATGTATGTATGTATGTATGTGTGTGTGTGTATGTATGTATGTATGTATGT
>JBCEWB010000014.1:852699-869478 GCA_039654565.1 Peronia peronii | reverse complement strand
ATACATACATACATACATACATACATACATACATACATACATACATACATACATACATACATACATACAAATATACACAGAGATAGAAAGGCAGATAGAAATAGATCGACAGAGTGAGAAAAGAAGAGAGATAAAGAGACAGAAAGATTCATAAAAACAGTTGTGTAATTATTTGTACAGAAATTAAGGGGTCAGTAGTTTATCATTGTGATTCAAAAATTGTCATGATTGAAAAACATTAAGTAAGACAGGACAATAATTTCTAAATCATACCAAGCTCGTGAAACAGAGAGTCTAGCTGCAGCGATGGGTGCAGCTTGACTGTTAATTCAACGTTTGTTAGTAAATCTGCTAGTGTCTGCAAACGTTTAGCTAAACAATAAACGTATATAATATACTCTCTATGAACTGATTCTAGCTTTCAAGAACCATGGTTTGCTTCAGTAATAATTGTATATTCAATTTTGAGCGAGAGTGACTCACTCTGATTCTCCCAGCGCAGTATAAGACATGGCAGTGAATGTTTCGCTCGCCTAATAAACTAATTCAGTCCGCCGAGTCGCCGCCCATAGGCCTGAACAATTTTAAGTTCTCCAATCAAGTATATTTTATCACTTTAGATCCAAGTGATCCTACCCCAGATTCGCACACCCATGCCCAATGGCCTGCTTGGTCTTTCCCCACCTTTGCATTGGCGTGATAGAGCTGCTGTTCTAGCTGGCAAATAGTGAGATAGTATGCCTTCAAGTTTTCATCAAGATCAGAAAATGACCTTTACTGGGAGTGAATCAGTTGAGAACATTATGATTTCTGACGTGATAGAAGGAACTTGAAATTCTTTGTTTACATCATGGAACACATTGCCTTGTGAACAATTACGGGTTGATATTGTAGAGTTAATTGATCTGTAACAACAACAAGTAAGAGGGCAAGAAAGAAGAAAGATTGAGTAAATTTACTATACATGGCAATTCCAGCTCTACCATAAATGAGGCCAAGATTCTGGCCAGGAGGGGAGATTCACAAAAAGTTCACTTTTCCTTCTTGATAAAAATGTACCAAACAAAATGGTATAGATCTATCCTAATAAGTTCTGGGCTCGGTCACGGCAATGAGCTTACAGTTTCCTTTGGTTCGAAACCCGGGAACTATGATCCCCTACTGCTATATAGGTCCCTTTAATTTAGAGATGACAACAGACCCAGGCCATTCGGAAACAATATTATATCATCAGAAGGTATGTGGTTTTGCAATCGGTGGATAAGACAATTTAATATCACAAAAAAACAAATTTTTTTTGGTGATATTATAACGAACATATTGATTGAGAAGAATTTTCAAGAGGTCACATGCAACAGACTGCAGTGAAAGATTCAGAACAAGGAAGTTATACAAGGATAACCTCCAGCAAACTGATTGAAAAACAATGGTGCATAGGTGGTTTCAATTACGTTATCCACATTCATTCTCTAACTTCTGTTTGCATTAATGTCTTTTACATAACGACTCTTTGAACTAAAATGACAACATTGAATATCATACCGAAAGACCCCTTTTAGCAACATTTACAACAGACACATGCTTAACGAATAGGTTTCCATTTGTCTCCACCAATCCGTGAGATGGAGGGGTACCAGGGGAGAGTGTATGAGAGTCGCCCTAAATTCGCACACCCATGCCCAATGGCCTACTTGGTCTTTCCCCACCTTTGCTCCTTTCCACTTCTTGCTTTGCTCGGGCCTGTCTCTTTCTCATAAACAGATTCATGAGTTTTTTCTTTTCTCCCGCAGTGTTTTCCATCTGGTTAATGCCGTTTTCATGTAGTTTACATTGACGAAGAGCTTACACATGTAATGCCTTGTAAGTTCCACTTTCTTATGCTTTTCTGTCCAAGATTATCCGCCTGTGTAAGCAGCGTGAGAACCGCCACTATCTTCGGTTCCTAGATATCTCAGTAGCTGAATCATGTCTAAGCCGTTGCATCAACAAGCGATAGTCACAGACCCAAGGCGAGACCAATATAAAGATCTGATCTCAGACTAGACTGCTAATCTGTAATCTTAATCACTTCTGATCATTTGGAAATCTTTTTAGATAATTCCACATAGCTAGATGATCTTTGTGACCTCTGCTCTGCTCTATGACATTTTGACCTGTGGGATGTGAGTTATGAGCAAATAGGTGCATGAACCGACATTGTCCGAAACTTGTTTATCCCAGAATTAACCAACATCATAGATCTCTATGGAGACACGACAGTGCAGTCTGATATGATTATTGTTTTCATTATCATAAGACTGCAAACCCACAACAGAATGATCACCACACTCTGTCTAAGCCAAGTCCAATATTCTAACGGGTGTCAGAATTCGCTACAGCAGTAAAAAGAAAAAAAAAAGAAAAATTTAACTCTCTGGTTAGACAGTAGATCTATACCCGTGCTTTCCTCATGGTCTTTTAACATTTATTTTATAGTAGACAAGGCTTTCTTCACGTGATAAATTAAACGTTTTATAACTTCTTGTTTGTTTATATGTTGAATCGCACTCTTTCATTTGCCGAGTCTTATTCCACCAAAGTTCAGTCTCAAAACACTGCTCATAATTATCTCTTTCTATTTTTGTGCCTCCTATCTCCTAAACCTTCATTCTTCCATTCCTCATATCCCGCCCCCCTTTTTTCTCTATCGCAATTGTATCTTGAAGACAATCGACGAGCAATAATAATTATACTTGTTCGAAAACACTCGTGACTATTGCTGTGTCTTCATACTATTTTCCCCATAATTTCCTACCAAAGAGTCATAGCAGATGCAGGCAGTGATCAATTCATTAAACAAAAAGGGCCAGAGTGATTATAACTTACGATTAACAACCATTTTTGCCATTGTAGCAGATAACCCCACACGAGAAGGTCCTGCTAACAGAATAATCATCGGTTTCAAAATGTTAGGAGGTCATAGGCAGGCTTACCAGGGAAAGAACATAATAGAATCATGTTGAAACACACCTTATTATTGATTCCTTTGTCTTTGCCATACTTTACATAATAGGAGCTAACGCGTAATCATTTCCTCCACGATGTCACTTGTAACACATTTTCATTTGACTGAAAATAAAGAGAAAAGATCACAGATTAGGGACGGACATCATGAGTCTTTCATAAAAGAAGGTGGTCACCTCCAATATAATTATAACTATAATTATATATATATATATAATTTGTTTTGAACATATCATACTGTCGAACATGCAATTCGGATCAAGCAGCCTCGCGAGTTTATTATTGTTATTACCGCATTTGTAGAACAACGTCAAAGATAATAAGCTTTTTTCGGGTCTATGTATATAGAAACACAGATCCATATGTAGCGATGTTGTGTGCCAAATTTCAGATGGATCCATTCAGCAGTTTTCGAGTCCATAAGCCTATTGTGGGTTTTCTTACAATTTTATAATACAGATATATATATATATATATATATATATATATATATATATATGGAGAGAGAGAGAGAGAGAGAGAGATAAATATATTATATATATATATATATTTGAAAGGTCACATTAAGATTTTTCCAAAGTAGGTTATTCAGATGTTGTTTTTTTTCCCCAATCCCCTTCTCCATGTGAACTGTCATTGCCAATAGTTAGGGATGTTTTGTAATAAGAGGCGGAGAGAAATAAAGGCAGGTGGACGGTCGGATAATGCGAAAGGGTGGACAGAACTACGCTGGCAAACAGTTAAGCATATGACAGCAAAAAATCGGGGAGACAGTGCCTAATCAGATCTTCAGCATGGCATGCACCAATTGACGACCTCTTGTGAGTTTAAGGACTAACAATACTCTTCTACAAGTATGTTAATATCCGTGGATCGAACACAGTAATCAATGTCTTCCCATAGTGAGGCATAAGGAGTATTTTTCGTCAGTATGTAATGTGTATAGCTCCTTACATCTGCTAGACATACACAGTGATATTATGTTACTTCGCCCATGCGCCTTCTTGATCATTTAGATCGGAACATAAATGACGACCAAGAGAAAAGAACCGCATATGTCAACTTTTTACACATGGGATAAAGCATGTTTTCTTTTTAAAGACTTAGATCTATTATGCTATTTGTTTGTTGAGATCATTGAGTCAAACCATTGCTTTGGACAGCAGTGGCCATTCCTTCTGATGTTAAGATAGATCTAAGCCTGAGGGCTAAACCGTGGGGTTGTAACCTTGAAACTAGACATCTGTTGTTCTTCCCCCTTACTTTTTAAATAGAAAAATATGTTTGTGTTTTTCATTGATAGGATTCCAGTCTGTATAGATTTATGTCTTAGTATTTTAATCAATAACACATTCGGTTAGACAACGAAAAGAAACAGGAGAAAACAAAACAAAACTGAGGAAACATAAATAACAATATAGAAGTCGGAATATTATGCTGGTATAAATGAGCGTATGCTCGGCGATATCATAATGACTGGATATTATGACCTCCATAAACGTCCATGTGATCTTGCCAATATGAATTACAGTATAAAGGCTCAACTATTGCCAGTTTTGAGAAAGCTAGATTTATTATTGCAGAAACACGTGGGAATGACAGAAGTGTCAGCACTACATGTATTAACTCTTTTGACATCTGAACTATTCATTCCTCCTACTTCACCTTTCTGATGCCCCTTTTCTTTTTCGACAAGAGGTAAAAGTACCGTAGTCGATATGTTATGTTGCCATGAAATGCTCTGATTTTTTATTTTATTTTATTTTATTTTAATCCCTGTTCGCAGCGATTATTTGCTTCGCTTTTATTATAGGCTATTGGTCATATAACTCATTTTATCGTGGAGAGCACTTATTTCTTCTTAAGGTCACAGACTGATAGCAGAGAGAGCAGCTAGGCTACTTGTCATTTGTCGTGTGAGTAATTAGCTACCGTGACAATGCAGGAGTTCAGTAGCTCCCCAAGACCTCGGAATATGACAGCAACATTTTATCGATCCGTCTTTACACACACCCGTTTATTGAGGAATGCTATTTTAAGGTCACATATAATAATATTTAGGTATTTCCTACAACTATTTTTGTTGTTACTTTTTTTCTGCTTCGGATCAACACCTAGATTGTAGCTGTATGAACCCTCTTATTTCCACAGTCTGATGAAGAAAAATAAAATAAAAAAAGAGAGAGAGAGAGAAGGAAAAAAGAACGGCTCAGGATTTCGAAAACAACTAGATTTTTAATTTCCTATCTTTTTATGATATATCTAATATTTTAACTCGATAATCCGATGTCAAGAAAACTTTCTGCTTTTACTATACACGAACGGGTTCCAATAAAGCGGCTTTAGATCATGAACGACGGAAAATGGCGCATTATTAATGCTAACTGGTGCCAGTTAGTGCACTGGATCTGCGTCATCATTTCCACAAGGTTGTCTTTGTTTGCCAAGTTGCGCTGATTCTATGACCTTCTGTTCAATACAGATCTTGTCTTTGACGGTATAACCATAACCAATCAAATAGACATAATGATCACGACAAATTCACATTTCTTCACTTTATTAAATTGTATCATCTTCAGTACAGTGATGGCAGTGGTATAAAAATATCGTCATTTTCAGTCCTAATTTCTGGCAGTTTTAATGGTGACGTCGTGAAAGGTAGATGTAAAAAATGGACAGACAAATACATCAAAGAAGACTTTCAGTTTCAGAATTAAGAATCTAGGTATAGTGTATTATGCATCAATTTCAAAATGTTGTCAACACCTTTCTTTCTTGAAATCACACTAATAGAAATTTACAAAGGCACAAGAAGAAATCAGGTCTCCGACAAATAATACGTCCTAAAAAATTTTATCTCGTGGTTCGAATTCACAGTATTATTATTGGAATTTCATTATAACTTACTGTTTGAAATGTCAAATGTCAAAGTCACCATTTCATTTCTTTGTCACAAATTACACCTTTTGATTGGACAAATATCAGTATTTCAATATGAAAATGCCACCCTCCCGATCTGATACATGTACCATCCTTTCTTTTCTTTTTTTTTTTTCGTTCCTGTTTTCTCGACTTGTTGTGTTTGTGGTCCCGGGTGAAACCGTTCCGCAGGCTAGCTCGGGTGATGCTAAGCAAGCTGACTCCTTTTTTCTCCTCTCTCGGCAATCATAATTATACACTAGCCTTAAGTTTTTGTCTTAAACAAATAGCAGTCGGTCGTGGCCGATAAGATGCCAAGATAAGCTTCCAAGCCGGCGTTTCCGCACATCTCTGGCACTACCAGAAATCATACACCGCTTTCAGCGTGGGATTGGGTAAAAAGCTCGATGCTATATACTGGAGTTCCGGGGATTCTCACGCTGTGGGCAATATGGCTTGATTCAAGATAACTACCCCGGAGGAGGTTGAAAGACGTAAAATAACGAACCAAGCCGGCTTGATTTGAAGAGCAGCCGCATTGTTACCGCCGGTAGGCAAAGAGAGCAGTAAGGAAAGTACACCGGTATATTTTGAAGATTTAATCTCTTTACAATCTATCTGGCAGCCACCAAGCCGTGGTATTTACGGTAGGCGGCACGATACCGCTAGTGGGAAATTATCCTGCGCAATACTCTGGAGGTTCTGGCATTCTCGCTTTTACATGGATCGATTTCCTTGACAGCCATGATACTGGTATCCACAGTATACGGTCATCATGGAAAATTATTCTGTGCAATATCTTGAAGTCTCAGAGATTCTTGTTTTCTTTCTAACAAAATTCTGAAAGACTGATCAACCTGGCGGTCATAGTACTGGTGATATCAGCCTTGGTGAAACAGAAAATCCCACCTCCAATCAAAGGGTTACTTAAGAATGTTCTAATTTTGTCAGTGTGCTGTGTTACATTCACAGTGCCATTCCTGTCAGATCTGAATGTCATCCACAATAACAGTACTGTTGCAGGCAAAATGAAAAGCTGAAGACTGCCACGCAGTCGGTGACAAAGTACAAGACATTTACAAAGTTGACATATCATGTAGTTATGACAAACAATTATCAGTTATATCGTTCTCAAGCATTTCTACACTATACAAGGAACAAACAAACAAACAAACAAACAAAAAATACAGCGGATCGACAGCAGAAAATGTCATTTTTTCTACTAATTTCTAGGCATTTTTTCTTGTTTATGAATTTCATTTTACCCCAACATTTATCTTCTCTTTTCTCTTTATTTAGAAAATACCATAAGTTTTCCTCTTCCTTTCATCCACGGTATCCTTGCCATCTCATCATTAACAACATCTTTGTTATCTTATTATTTTCCTCCTGTTCTACGTTTTTCTCCCTCTCTTTTGCCCCTTTTTCTAAAAAGAAAAAAAAAGAAACAAACAAACAAAAAAGACAAACAAGAAGAAGAAGAAAAAAATTGTTTTGCTTCTCACTACATCTTTCTTCTGGCTCTTCGGTTGTGTTTCATTTTTATTTTGTTTTGTTTTGTTTGTTTTTGCATAGATCTATTTTCTCAGAATATTCAACGCTGAAAGATTATCTAGGACACAAATTTTCGATACTGTTGGAAAGACAGTATCTCAACAGCAATATTAGTTTGACTTGCTCAGCTTATAGTGAAAACATGAATATACTACAAGGCCTCGAATCATTTTATTCGTCCTCATCCATGAAGCAAATTTTATTTTTCGCCTTAACTGACTTATATGAGGCTTTTCCCCCAGGCAACTTTATCTGACATGCAAAACACACTGCACACCAAAATTTAAACATACTACTGTTATAATAGAAGAAACAACAATAAATAAACAAATAAATGAATAAGAATAAATGGCTAATTTATTTAAACATTTATTAAAAATTAAACAATTTCTGGCTTTGCTTTCTGCGCACACGGTTAGCCTTTGTTTGTACTGTAAGCTGGAAAACATTCTGGCAAAAAAGATTCCAACATTACAAAATAAATGCAAGGACAAACTTTTGTAAAACAAACAAACCAAAAGAAAAAAAAAGACATATTTGAACACACAAAGTAATGCTGTAGTGTAGAAACAGAAACCCAAACTACATCTTCAGATTCGGCACTAGTATTGCCTCAACATATTACCCAATTTAATCTGGCAATGAGCAGTTCGCCCATTCTTCTGATTATTGGCAAGGGAAGAAAAGGGGCAGAAAATGTTCTTCGCTTTTCAAAGAGAATTTTGCAGGAGGACTCCTAATCTTTGAGCTTGACAAGAGGGATCTGAACTCCAGCGATACGATAATCCAGGCAGGGTTGTCTTTCCCACGCGACCAGCAGGAGTTGTGCGACTCGGGATGAGCCGAAGGGCCGGTGAACGAAAGCGAGAGGGGAGATAAAGATAGGTAATTTGAAACAAATTGATCAGCTTTTTTAGGTCGGTGGACGATAACGCTTTTCTTATCCCCGCGTATTATCACCCCCTATTTCTGGCCGCGTGTTTATTTCGCACTGCCAGCCCAGCTGGAGAACGAAAGATGGAGAGCTTGCATTGCTAGGCCATGTTAATGTTTCTCGCTAAGATTTTTGTATCAACACATTTTGATGGGCATCGATTTCCATCTCCTGACAGAGCCTGTCTTTATCAATGTTTCAATCAGTACACTTGCTTGTGCTCTTCTATTCTCATATTTATCGTTCAGATTTTTTGCCTCTACTTTACTCTTTCCCACAACGTATATATATATACCTGACCCTATAAAGCCTTCACTGTGTTTTTTTCAACCATTCATTCATTCGTTAGTTCATTCATTTATCTATTCATTCAGTCTTCATTCATTTATTAATTCATTTTTTCGTTCTAATTCATATATTCCTTAAATTGTATACGGTGTCTAATTAGTCATTCATTCTTTCATTAATTCATGCGTTGTCGCTTCTGTTCATTTATTCATTTTGATATTTCAGTAATTGTTTGCACATTTTCATTTCACTGACTCTGTCATTTATTCATTCATTCATTCAACCACTCATTCATTTATTTTATGTATTCATTCGTATATTCATTTCTTCATTCCTTCCTTCATTCATTCTATCAAATAATCCTTTATTCACTCAGTCTGCATTTTTGCTAATGATGCTAAGAAAAAAACAAAACAAAAAAACTGAAGAATGTAGCCCTTTATAGTCTTTTTTTCACTCTTTTTACATTTATTTATTTATCTTTCGTTTCATAAAGCTACCCCTGTTAATTATTCACTCACCAGCCATCCATCTTACCCATTCATATCTCCTACCACCTCCCGGTTCTCGTTGGCATTTTTATCTAGACGCCGTAACCCGCAGATTATCATAAACAAGGTTATCCACACTCGTACCTGAGCATGGATCTACTATAATTCACATCTCAACAGTTGCTGGCATTCCTGCCATTCCAGTTCTTAGCTTTGCACTCCAGGCACGCCACAAAACAGCTGCTCAGCGCAATGACACTTTAATTCTCTCGAAGGCTTCCGCCCCGCATGATGAACTCTCTTTTTTTCGATTCTTCCAGTGCCTTCCAATATTTTCCACCTCCGGCATCACAAACCTACGTGTATTTCCAGCATACCCATAGAGTCCTAACCAAACACCCAGACCTGTTATTCTTCCAAAGGAGATGATACTTTCCAACACACGTGCTGGCTGTTACAGTGATCCTTCGCTTTCTTCCTTTTTAACCCCTTATCTCCCGGGGTCGTGGTCCATTTCTCTATCGTTTCTTCGGGGTTAAAATCGGAACTTTTCTCAGCTGTTGAAATCAAACGTCTGCAGCGTTACTCAATTTTGTGCCAGCACTGATCAGCATTTTATAGTTTGCTTGCAGTTGCAAGCAAAGTTGCAAGTTGATATTGAATGATTTCTGACAGCTCTTATGGCTGAATCGCAGTAGTTGAAGAGTTAAAGTCATTGCCATTGTCGAGAGAATGGATCGGAAAACTAATTCTCACCACAGCTAAAAAACAACGCGGATGGCTGGAAAGTCAAAACTTGACTTTGGGGGAGCTGGACAATCAAGAATTGCTTATCCTACACCCTCTGGTCTAGATCTTGTTTGTTGAGCTGAACTGAGGCGGAAGATGTCGAGGACGCGGTGGAGGGCCACAACCGCCCCAACAGCGGCAGCCATAGCGAACAGGAATTCGATTCAGATGTTACGACCTCCCTTTAGCCGACAAAGTGGGGGAGGGCAAATCAGGAGTAAACGACTCGGGCGAGCCGAGAGATTCCTCCTTTGCGCTAATGGTGTTTTCATACAAACATTCCGCGCCCAGGAGAGCCCCACGTAACGAAGCTTATTAACGCACAATAAACCATTTCATTTTCATAAGGTATTTTCGGCATGGCTTGCTCCACCTTTAAGGGTACAGCACACCGGTAGCATGAGCAATGATGTACGGGAGCACGGGTAACTGGGAATATCAAGAAGCACAATTGTTAACATAAGCACCGGACAAGGAATTTACGGTTTTCAAAACGATTCCCAGAAAAGTAGCATGCAATCTTTAACATAATTATGGTTGTACACAATCACATGACGAACGGGCACAATTATTTGGATTCCTAGAAGATTAAAGATGCAGTTTTAATATAAACCTTGAGTAAAAAACTACAGTTGCTGATAAACTATCTGGAGCATAAACTATCTGGAGCAGCGAGACGCAGTTTTTAGTTTATGATTATCACTGCCAGCATCGATGGGTTGCCATGAAACAACAACATTACAACAACAAAAAATGAACTCACAATTAATTGTCAGTAAATAGCAGGTGTAGGCGAGATCAAGTCAACTGTACATGCAAGTAAATGAACAAGAGAGACAACAATAGCAATATAGCCATAGCAACAATATTACGTATCTCGGACTGAAAAATAATGGGACCTGAATACTGAGAAAGATTTTTATTAGCTGATATATCATGAAGTAACGATAAACCGTTGTTAGTTATATCTATTTCGAACAGTTCTATTTGGCTATCTGAAGTGTTCTTTGCTAAGCGAAAAAAAACCCAAAACAAATCTTTTTAAAAAGCAGGGAAAATAGATTTTTAAAAAAGTCGGTTTTCTAAGCTTTTTTCCCTTCGTTTTTTTTTTTTAATTCTATTTTGTTCCATTTTATTTTATTTTATTTTATTATTCCACCGTTGTATGGTGCACGCAATGCATTTCACATATAACAAACCAATATTATTTCAAATATAATAACGCCCTGGATAGTTCTACTTGTATGATGTGGCCTTTAGTGCAAACTCATCAAACTTGTCTTTTTTCCTATGGCCCAGACCTTCACGAACAGAAACACTCGTCCTGGCAATCCTTCCACTCCTCAGCGAGACCTTCAGCATCCTCAGCTCGCTTCGCCGCACAGAAACAACAACAGCAGCAGTACCACATGTAAAACAGATAGAAGAGGGGAGCTACAGCTTGCTCACCTCTTTTTCTCTTTTTTCTTTTACTTATTGTTTGAGACGATGACAAGATGGAGGAGGCTGATAATGTTTAAGGATGGAGTTTGTTCATGGGTCGCCAGATGATAAAACACTGGCTATTTGTTCAAGTCACGCCACATTTTCCTCTCCTTCTGGGACTCGTGTGGGATGATGTGATAGACTACCGGCACAAAACACGGACGGTGACTGCATGTCTGTAGATACAAACCACCGCATCCGTTTTCCCCAAACCAGAAATCGAGGATATGTGAAACAGAATGCATTCTTGTTAATTACTCTCTCAACACAAATCTGAGAAAACATAAATAGTACGTACTTTTATGGATAAGCTGTGAAAATCTCACAGGGCTGAATGAAAAAAAAACAATCGTCAGGTCAAGAACGTGAAACAAAAGTTTCACGAACGCTGTGTCGTATTTATGGTGCATGAAAGATGACAGAAAGTCAATATTTAGATAATCGGTTATAGAAACATTATGGAGGTTTTGTCAGCATGCTGGCTTTAAATATGTTCAGTATAAGAAGTTTTGATCGACTGGGTCAACAAGAACTTCACGAACATATAATTCTAAACCAAATACATGCTTAATCGACATATACATCTAACTCTAAACAGACATATAATTATATGTCAAAATCACACTCTAGAGACACATAATCCTGGGACAGAATCTAACTTAATAGATATACAACTCTGATTCAGAATCCCACTTTATAGACATATCAGACAAGTCGAATCAGACTTCATAGACACTTATAATTAAGGCTATTAACAGACTTAACAGACATATAAATTTGAGTCAAAACAGATTTCACAGACATACAATTTTGATTCAGAAACAGATATTTACAGGTAATATAATTCTGAGCCAAAAACCATACTTCATACACATTTAGTTACGAGACTAAATGATATATTTTGATGTTACTATCGAAAAGCTCAACATTTCTGGCATCTGCTTATTGTCCATTCCAGAAAATACTAAGCTTCAGATAGTGAATAGGCATACCTCAAATCCTGTTTCCTTCACCCCTCCCCCTTCTTCCACACAAGTTTCTGCCTTCAACTGGATTTAAAATTCCTAAAGTACATGAAGTACAACCATGTAGTTCTACATGATGCATCCCTGTGCTGCCATACAAAACGTGCACAGCGGAGGCCAATGACAAACTCTGTAGCGCTTTTTCTAGTCGCTGCAAAGATACACTACCTGAAATCTAAAGCGAAGCTATTTCTTCATTGTTATTCTGCTGTTAAACTCGAGTTTGTTTTGAAGTTTTATGCAAAAGAAAATAGCGTATACACTTTGCACCTGCTAAGGATTACTTGCTCCTCGATCGGTGGCCCAAACCAAATAAAATGCATTAGTTCTTGCAGTTGAATAAGTTGTTCTGAATGAAAAGACTGATCGACAGTTGAGCTGTACGATGAGTGTAACTAACAGTGACACATCCATACCCTCAGTTAAGCCTACAAAGAGCTCAAATTGATCCCGAAGGGTGTTCTGATAATACTATGTTCAAAGACAAATCTCTTGGATAGAACGAAGAAATCCTTTCAAAGGAAGGTAAGGTACCTATATCGATTAAAAGCTACATATTTGCCATAGTCATTTAGAATTTAAAACACCAGCTAACAAAGAGCCTGCACTTAATTCCCACAGAAACCTATTCTGTTCTGCGAATGGCTCTTGGAATCCCAGGATTGACAACATTGGCGAGGTCCTAAAGCTTAAGAACCATCTACCCCGCTCCCAATTTCTAAAGACCACAGAAACAACAAATCATTGGATCGAACTCTCCCGGTCCAATCAGTTAATTGATCACAGAGGGGGAAGAAAGAGTAATTGTTTTCTGGGCACGGATATACCGAATCCCAAACTAGCATAAACCATATCCCAAATTCTCATAACCAGCACCCCAAACTCGCATGGTCAGTTTGTCGTCTACGGAGAACCCCTACTGAGTCATTAATCACTTCCAGCTCACATTTAATAAAGCTTGGTGTTTTCGCAGGCTAAATTCCAGTACATGCAAACGTTAAACATTGACAGTGGACTAAGCTCTATTGTTGTCAATAGGTATCGGCTGTAGAGGGATCACACAAAGAACGAAGTGCCTGAGAAAATATTATAGATCTCCCCGATCTTTGTATTTCTCTCTCTAGCTCTCTCTTTCTCTCCCTCTCTCTTCTTTTTATATTTCAGCTTCGCTGGATTTTGAAGCAGGGCCGTTTCATCGTTTCATCGCAATGGTGTGTGGATTTCGTTTAATGCCAGCATCTGCTCCAAAACATATCATCTTCAAAGAAAGGCGTTTTGTTTAGGAATACAATCAAAGGCCATGCGAGAATTCGTCTGTGATTTTAGCACACACTGCACATATATTAACCTGCAATAATTGTCCATCAGCCGTAAGCTAATGTAAACTCGATAAGACTGCCTGGATGAATGATCTAAAGTGATCCGGTTTTGTTCTGTCAACAATAAATCGCGATTAAATACAAAGATGAAACAGATATTATTTATAAAGATTATCAATCACGGCTTTTTTACTATCCTTTAAGCCAGTGGAGATATGTGTATAAAATAAGAGCTCGTTTTCTCTCTAAACGAAACTGTGAATCTGTGAAAACTGAGGAAGGCATCGCCGCTCTTTGATCATCACTTCTTGCCCTCGGCCTTAAGCTCGCAAACAGCAGTTAAATATAATATTCAACCAGCAGCTCCAAAGCTACGAAGCACTTTTGTCAATAGTGTGTAAGCTATTGTAAACCAAACAGGAGATGGCACAGCTGCATACAGATATTCTCATCCAAGAGGACTCATCAACAGCTGTAAATCGGCTGAAGATACAAACAGATACAAACAAAATCTAGACAATTGCAAGTGTTAAAAGAATTGTACCTAAATAACCAACATCACTGCACAACCACTCTACTGTCTCTTTAAGTTAAAATCCGTAATGTCATCACTATTTTTTTGTAAAAATTACATTCCCTATGAAGATTTGTCTTATCTGAAGAAAAGTTGTCATTTTCAAAATTACGAGTTTGAAATAAACTGTTCAAATCAAAAGGTCAATATAACAGATAAAGGATTCGTGCCACAAATCACAAGAGATGCAAATAACAACTAAGGGTGTGAGTGTCTCGAAGCGGGAACGGTTAGCAACGGCCCCAGTGTATTACCAAAGAGTACTACACCAATGTAATTCCAGGCGATTGAGTAGATAATCTCTGATTAAGGGCTTGACAATGTTTTTACTAACCCTGGTCCACAGCACTCTCTGCTTTATTTCTGTAGGCTCCAGTGACTTGGGTCAACAGTGCCTACTGGTCAGTAGGGCTCTCACCGGTCATTCCGTGGTCTCTACAGAGGCTTGATCCTGCTTACGGTACCGTTAGAGTAGTAGTGCCTTTAAAAGATAACATCTGAATAGATCCGTTAGTTCACTGTAAGTCGCGTCACCTGTTGGGAAAATGGTAAGGAAGGGCTTAAATCTCGACGCCGGAGTCTCGAGCACTCCGTTTAACCCTGGAGTGAGGGAAGCCCAAGACCTGTACAAGCAGAGTGGATACAGATCTGCATTGTTCTCGCGAAAAAGTATCATACTTCTCATCATGCAAAGAGTTTATTCCTGTCCCGTTCCCTTTGGAAGAAATAAAAGCAAGAAATCGTATCCTAGCCCCTTAGTCACTTGGGTGCATATATCCATATGTATTATATAAAATAATATACATAGTAACGTTATAGAAAAGGTTCTCAAAGCGGGTAAGCCTCGACCATAATACATTGGAAAGTAGAAATAAAGAATTGAGATTTGGCATTATGTGTCCTTTCCATTACCTAGTGGTTGACATGAAATGGCATAAATTGTCTGAGACTGCATAATATACTTTGTAAAAGTATATAAGACAGATCAATCTGTGGAATAAGTTGCAATCTTTCAGCCCTGTCCTATCATGGGTCATATATTGAAAATTAAAAATAAAACAAAAAAGACAAAACAAAAACAACAACAATAAAAATAAAAAAAACAAAAGAAAGAGAAAAAAAAAGACACACTGTGGTGTAAGGTAAGATATAACATAAAAATATATGAATAAAAAAATTCATATCTTGTTTTCCTCCCGTACCAGCTCTCCCTCAAGAGCCAAACCGTCCAAACTGTGCAGGAGACAATATTTCACAAAATAAATAAATGCGATCGTTGCAGAAAATTCACATGATTTAGAGACAATTAAGTAATATGGGCTACTGAATTTTTTTTTCATTTTAAAGAAAAGAAAGAAACCATGGAAATGTCTGTCGGCATTACAATCTTCACGGCTTTTAATTTTTTTTTTTTTTTGCATGGATGGCTTTTACAGGATCTATGTCACTATCCCAATGACAAGACATTGGCGAAGGAGGTGAAAATAATCTTTATAGAAGACAGCAATTGCTAAGGAAAGCAGATTGCCAGGGACCTGATCAGGACAGAAAAGGCAATTGTTCCAAGACAAAAGGAGATCGCTGTAAGACAAAGGGGATTGCTGTAAGACAAAGGAGATTGCTAATAGAAAAAGAAGATTGTTCGATCGAAACGGACAACAGTGCTCATTAGACTGAGTCGAGTACAATTAAGTTTATCATAAGGATAACAAATTATAGTGCAGTTCATTAAACATGGTCTTGTTAAAAACCTATAGTTAGCGAGTTGACACCCCGTTTTTGCACAAGATTAAAAATGCTTGTTCCACTTCTTGTAAGGCTAGTTAAAGCCTAATCATTTTGTGACAAGGGATGATAAATTGTAAAATGCAGGCGTTATTTGCAGCTGCCAGAGTCTTTGACAAAATCTATTATATTTTATTTCATTTATATTTCAGACACAGTTCTATGACAGGCACGGAAGATGAAAGTGAGATGACACTTTGAAAACGAAGATTTTGTGTCAGTATAAAGTTACGCAAATGAATGCAGAGAAACAGACCAATGATAGACAGCGGATGAAACATAGTAGACAGACAGAGGTCTGGCAGACAGATGAAAAGAATGAATGAATGAAAGAATGAATGAATGAACGGTTAAATGAGCAGATGAAAGGGTGAATGAAGTGATGGAAGGGTGAAAATAAATACTAAGAAACTGACAGACAGACAGGCAGACAGATAGACAGACAAATTTCTCTTTATCCATCTATCCTTTGTGAGTCACTAGGTCGATCGATTGTCTTTCTATCTGTCTGCTTATCTGTCTGTCTGTGTCTGCATCTGCATCTATCTATCTATCTATCTATCTATCTATCTATCTATCTATCTATCTATCTATCTATCTATCTATCTATCTA